>PVLC010018342.1:0-32141 GCA_004027655.1 Graphiurus murinus | reverse complement strand
GACTCAAGAATGGAGCAACAAAGGTGTTGGGCTTTGAAGAATGAATGTCTCACTCAGAGAAGAAATCTATGATTACTTTGTTTTACAATATTTATACTTTTAATGTCTCATGCTACCCCCTCCCCTTGAAATATCTAAGAAAAGGATAGTAAGTAAGCTGTCTGCAAACCTGTTAGGAATCAATAGGTGCAAAATAGAGTAGGCGATTAGTCCACTGAAGGAAAGAAGACTTCCTTCAATCATAGGGAAAGTTTGATTACCCAACGGGTTCTTGTCGAAGCTGATCTGGGTCCTCTAGAGATAATGAATTACCCTGAGTAGGGTAACAAATCATTCCAGTCATCCCAGGACTGCCCTGATTTTAGCACTGAGAGCCCTATGCCCCGTGCAACCCACCCCTCCTAGGCAAACTAGGAAAGTTAGTCATATGGTGCTGGTCCTCCATTCCAACACTTCACAGACTTACATCATTTGATTCACACAATATATTCACTATGATTCAAAATAGTGCTATCCCATTTTTTGATTGGGTTGTTGGTTGGTTGGTTGGTGGTGAGTTTCTTCAGTTCTTTGTATATTCTAAATATTAGTCCTGTCTCTTGAGGTTCTTGATAGTTTCCTTTGCTGCACAGAAGCCCTTCAATTTAATGAAGTCCCATGTATTAATCCTTGTTTTAATTTCTTGTGCCTTTGAGGTCTTGTTGAGGAAGTTTTTATCCATGCCTATATGTTGGAGTATTGATCCTATGCCTTCTTCAAGTAACTGTAGTCTCTGGTCTAATTTCCGGGTCTTTGACCCATCTTGAATTGGCTCTTGTGCAGGGTGAGAAAATGGGATTTATTTCCATTTTTCTGCTTATAGATAACCAGTCTTGCCAACACTATTTATTGAAAAGACTATCCTTTTTACAGTGTATGTTTTTGGCCCCTTGGTCAAAAATCAATTGACTTTTAAGTGTGTAAACTTGTTTCTGAATCATCTATTCCTCTCCATTGGTTTATGTGTCTGCTTTTGTACCAATACCATGCTGTTTTTATTACTATGACTCTGTAGTATAGTTTAAAGTCAGGTATTGTGATGTCTCCTTCACGGTTCTTATTGCTGAAAAGTATTTTGACTATTCTGGGTTTCTATGTTGTCCCATATGAATTTAAGGACTGATTTATCTAGATCTATGAAGAATGACCTTGGCATTTTAATGGAGATTGTACTGAATCTGTAGATCACTTTTGGAAGGGTAGCCATTTTAATGATATTTATTCTGTCAATACAAGAGCATGGGAGATCCTTCTACCTTCTAAGATCTTCAATTTCTTTCTTTAATGTTTTATAATTTTCATTGTAGAGGTTTTATACCTCAGATTTATTCCTAAGTACCTTATTGTTTTTGAGATTATTGTGAGTGAAAATATATTCTAGGCTTCTTTTTCAGTAGATTTATAGTTGGCATATAGAAAAGTTTCTGATTTTTTTTAATTAATTTTGTATCCAGACATTTTGCTGAATTTGTTAGTAAGTTCTAAGAGTCTTTTAGTTGGGTTTGTTGGGTCTTCTAAGTATAAAATCATATCATCTGCAAATAGAGATAATTTCAGTTATCCTTTTCCTATTTGTATTTTTTTGTTTGTTTGTTTCCTTCTTTTGCTTTATTTCTCTGGCTAGCATCCCAAGTACTATATTGAAAAGGAGTGGTGATAGTGGGCATCCTTGTCTTGTTCCTGATTTTAAAAGGAATTCTCATAATTTTTCCCCATTCAGCATGATATTGGGTGTGGGTTTATTGTATATTGTCTTTATGGGCACGTGAACTAAACAGACAATTTACAAAAGAATGGCAGTTATTAAAAATACAAACAATAACAAATGCAAAAATGGCCAATAAATATGTGAAAAAATGTTCAACATCACTAGCAATCAGAGAGTTGCAAATCAAGTCTACCCTGAGATTTCACCTAACCCTGATTAGAATGGCAGTTATTAAAAAATACAAACAATAATAAATGCTGGCAAGGATGTGGAGAGCAGGAACTCTGATACCCTGTTGGTGGGATTGCAAATTAGTGCAACCACTTTGGAAAACAATGTTGAGGATCCTCAGAAGAATGAGAATAAACTTACCATATGACCCAGCTATACCATTCCTGGGTATCTACCCAAAAGAATAGAAACCAGACTATCATGATAATGCATTTATAGCTGCATAATTTATAATTGCCAAATTATGAAATCAACAGAGATGTCCATCAACAGATTACAAAATTATAGGATATATAGAATTCTACTCAGCCATAAAGAAGAACAAAATTATGCCGTTTATAGGGAAATGGATGAAACTAGAGAATATTATGCTGAAATTAGTCAGTCACAAAAAATGAAGGGTCAGATGTTTTCCCTCATATATGGAAGCTAGGGAGAAATTGGAACATAGGAGGAACTCCAGACAAAAGAGAAACATTAGAGGAGTAAAGGAGAGGACCTAACTCAGGGAGATGGGGGAGGGGGGCCTCAAGAGGGAAATACCTCAATGGACATGATGTACATACACAAGCTTATCAAAGTCAATCACTGTGCTGAGCATGGGAAGGTGGGGAGAGTGGGAGTGGGGGTGGGAAATGGGGGAGGGCTCAAAATTACTGCGTGCATGTATGCCTCTATCACCCTGAACTGCAACAATCTGTATGATTACAATTCTCCAATTAAAAAAATATAGTTCTATCCCCAATTTCTAGATGGCAAAATTGAGGCACTAAGACATCCAATATTTGTTAAAGGCAGCTTGTAGAAAGAAAAAGGGAGAGTCAGCATTCATTCCTGGATCTCTCTGCTTTTATCTAGAGCCACCTCCAATAACCCCACTCTAAGCTCTGTGCTTCTCTGCATCAAAGGGCATAAGAATAACAGGTGGTGAATCAGGCATACTGAGGCATTATGATTCTTTGTGTACAGAACTGACTGAAGAGGGAACTGGAGACCTTGAGCTCCCTGACATGAGTCAGGCAGCCCAGTTATGAGGGAAAAACAAGGCAATATGTATCTCTAGCATTTAAGATCCACAAAACTGCTTGGCTTACAGTTCTGATAAAATTCAATTTAATTAGGTAGCTCCTCAATCATTTTCCTCTAAGTTGAGACAACAGACATGGTTCCCTATTTTCTACAGCATATATAGTATATCATTCCTGGATAAAATTAATGATAATAAATGCACCAATTTTGTTACTATAGATGTGTATGCGCATGCACATGTGTGTGTGCATATGCAAATGCACGCGTACTGGGGACTGAACTTGGGGGCATTTTACCTCTGAGCTACACCTCCTTCCCTATTTTATTTTTGAAACAGGGTTTCACTAAGTTGCTGAGGGTCTCACTAAATTGCTGAGACTGACCTTGAACCTACAATCCTCCTTCTCTGCCTCCTGAATACTGGGATTAAAGGTGTGCACCATCAGACTCCATTGTCAACTATAGGTTTTTTAACAAAAATTTTGTAATCCCTTGTTAAGGATATTAAAGATTATTAATATATCCAGTTCAAAAGGAAACTTCTGAGGTCCCTTCTAACCTTAAAAGATCATAATTCTCAGGCTCCAAAGAAATGTAACCATATTCCTGGAAAAAAAAAATTTATATGGGTACCTTACTAGGGATTTTTTTAAGGATAGATTCTGTAAAAGAGAGGAGGGGGTAGGAGGAAAAGGAAGAGAAGAGAAGAGAAGGGAAGGGAAGGGAAGGGAAGGGAAGGGAAGGGAAGGAAAGAGAAGAGAAGATCTGAGATCTGGAAGAAAGTGAGACAAGAGTGGCAAAAAAGAGTGACAGAAATAGTAAAAGAGCTAGATAAAGGAAGGGAGGAGGAAGGAAGGAAAGAAAGAAAGAAAGAAATGCTAGACCTGCATGGTGAGAAACTAGAACAGATAAATGAAAAACGACAGCACAGAAAGCCATGGAGAGCTCAATTAATTAGTTATTGTCCATTTCCTTGAGAGACCTTTAACAAATCTGTCCTTGTCAGTGACAGGAAATCTTTTTGAATTCTTTGTAAAAGGATATTAATGGCCATCGCAAGCTTCAGCACCCCTCCACTGTGATGCTGTGATGCGGGAGATAGTTGGCATTGCTGCAGATCATACCAGAAGCAAGCCTGGGCACATAAGAGATTCTTCTCTGTGCAAACCAGCCCTACTCCTCCAGCCCACAGACTGTCAACCCTCTCTCCTTGACTGGTACATCGGAGGCTGACATTTAATACCCTAAGGATATAGATGTTTGAAAGCTGGTTATTGTAACAAAGGAAGCCATCCAAACTCTGCAAGACCAAATGGATCAGATAAAGCTGACACTGAGATAAATCTGTTTTACATCCATTCTTGCACAAGTTTTGCTAATCTATGTAGTTATAGCTTTCCCACTGAACAGGGGAAAAAAAAATAACCCACCACATGTCGACAAGTCCACATCGCCTCCCTATTTTTAATCTCAAAGGTACAACATTCTGGGCAAGGACCATTTTTATGCTGACTTTTGCATGAACTCTATTAACGTAGGATGACACAGAAAGAAAATGAAAAAGGTGGATGAAAGAGGACAGGGGGTAGGGAAGAAAAAGGGAGAGGATTTCTCCTTGAATGGCTGCATAAATGCAGATTTTTTTTTAAAAAAAATGAATGAATTCTGCTCCATCATTGACAGAGGATCGCTTCTCTTCCAGTCAGTCAGACACCTACTCTTCATTAGCCAGTATTTATGCTGCCAGATTGGACTTTCATATGGAAGCCTGAAGCAGCAATGGTACAGATGGCAGGAAAGCTCTCATGAGATTGATAACGATGAAGAAAGATGCCACATTAAGTCAGAAGGTACCACTGTTAACATCCCAGCTCAGAGGAGAATATTTCTAGCTACCGCTCCCCTCCAAGGACTGTTTTTCTTCTGGCTTCAACTGAAATGTATTCCCCTCCCCAAAAGCGCTCTGGCCCACCCTCTTGCTGGCAAGTGAGTGAGACGTTTGCTTTCCTCTCTTTTGTGTGTCAACTGATTTTTTCCATAGGTGCTTAACCTTTGCTTTCAGGAGGTGGTTGAGGTCCTAGCTGCAGAGGGGACAGAGGGGATGTGGGGGAGGGGGAGAGGAGGGAGGAAGAAGGCATCTGAGTCCACGGTTCCTTTAACAAAGGCATCACTATAAGAAGGTCCTTGCAGGGAACCTGAATGGTGCTTATTGTTTCACTCAGGCCCTGGTTGCATCTGCTGCCTTTCAAGACAAACACTGTGTTCATAAACCCAGAGCCCTGGCTCCCAAGCCTTCGAGCACGGCCAGTCTCCAGGGCACAGGACTGAGGGTTTGGCAAAGTCAACAGCATTAGAGGATCTGCCCTGTGAGGCCTTTTCTGCAGTGGAGGAAGAGAGCCTCCTAACTCCCTGCTACACGACTCATTTGTGCCTTCAGTTACTGGCTAAGCTAGCTGGTTCTTCATTTAAGGAAAACACAGGTCCTCTTCTACAAAGCTTGAGCTTTTCCAGGCAGAAGAATGAAAGAATCCAATATGTTTCCACAAAGAAAAAGAAAAACACCTTATACTGATTTTTAGTCTCCTTGGTCCTGGTCACTGGTTTTTATTTGGCCAGTGACAAAGACTTTGTGCAAACTAAGCCGATCTGAGTCTTTTCTGACAAGGCCTAGCACTGGACTTTCCTTCTCCTTGTAGAATCCAGTTTAAGCAGGTATCTGCTAGGTCTTCATTTTGTTTTTTTCATTTTGTTTTTGGTGGTGGTGGTGGTGGTGGATTAAATCCAGTAGCATTCTACCTCCAAGCTACACCCTCCTGCCCTTTTTTTATTCTTTGTTTTGAAACAAGGCCTCACTAAGTTTCTGACGCTAGTCTCAAATCAGCGATCCTCCTGTCTTAGCCTCCCAAGTACTAGGATTATAGGTGTGTACTACCATGCCTGTCCTCTGCTAGGGCATTTTAATGAATTCTGACCACCTGCCATAGCTTATCACCTGGGTCTGATGTCAGCAAAGATCTATTTAAATCAATCTAGCAAGAATCCCCTTTGTCTTGTTTCCTTTGAATAATTTTCCATCCACTGACCTCCATCCTGCTCTTTGGCTCTAAATCTTCGCTCATCCTTGTTAGAATCAAAGTCAAGCCCAATCCCTCTCCACTTGCTGGAAGACCCTATTGCCCTGGTCCCCATACCTATGGTCCACCCCTTAAGTAAAGTCTGCTTTACTATCTTTAACAAATGTCACCACTATCTTTTTTATTTCCCACCAGAAATATATCTTTGGCATTAAAGGATGGAATGAGCTCTCTGGTTCCTCTTGGCATCTCAGTCTCCCTGGATGGCAACCTGACACCAGGCCAGGAAACCAGAGTGGGTCAAAGTTCTCAAGCCCCCAGTGCAATCAGAGAGGGAAAATGCTTCCCTTGTTCAGAAAGAGTCACCCAGAAACCAAAGCAACAGACAAAACATGACATAATGGACTTGAAAACTTAGCGTGCTTGGAAAATTTGGCTGTTCTCATCCAACTTGAGTGATATATTATCAGAGCCAATCCTAGAAAATGCAAGCTGGGAAAGAAAGGGAGGCCACATCAGTGGCCCCTGTGCAGCAATCACAAATTCATGTCAGTGTGTAAGCATTTAATTAGCTTCCCAGGTTTACAGGAACTCTAGTCAATTTAAGACACTCTAGGTAGCCCCTCCTGGACCAAGCCAACCCTCATGGAGCCCGGACACAGAATGCCCACCAACTGGGACAGGTATTTGGAGAGTCTTAATTGAAGAAAATTCCTATTTTTATGTCTATATGATGTACCATCAGCATTTCCTCCCCCACAAAAATACACAGAGGGGCAACTAGTCCAAATAACTGGTTTAAATCTGTAAATTACAGCACTGCTTCAAGGAACTTTTAAGGTCGTTTTGTGTCTATGGCTAAGTTAGATGGCATCATAAAATTTTTAGAGCTAATGTAATCTTTATATAGTGGATTCATCTCATCAGTGGAGATGTGTTTGAGGTGCTACCCCTCTCTCCCTTGCTTTTGAGTGTCCTTGAATCCTGAGAGGGAACTAGCATTCCACCAATAATCATGAGTCCTCCCTTCTAGATGCCAGGTCTCCTAAAGAACTGTTACTTTCATCCGCCAAGAGAATGGACAACTAAATAGGGTTCATTTGCTCATTCAGTCACATTTCTGCTGTGAAGTCTAATCCTCTCCTACATCTCCTGTGTGTGTTTCTTCTGGAAGCTTTGGTCTTTAGGGACCTTCTCTTACCATTTCATTAAATGCCCTCTGCCTTGATAAATTACAGTACTTTGAAGCCTTGGAGTTTAGCATATAAAAAAGCAAGTGCCTCTGTATACTGCCCTGGGATAAGGTGTGAGGAAAATCCCATGCAAGCCGAACTGTACTTCCTAATCAAATGGGTGTGACAGATGGCTGCTAGAGCAAACCATCACAATGGAAATATCTGCAGTTCTCATGGTAACGGAATCTGCCAGGTCTGAGGGATTTGCTGTTTTTCAGGACATCTGAGCTGCAATCTCTTTCGAGCTGTCTAGCAGTCTCCGTCTTGCTCGCTCTCTCTCTCTCTCTCTCTCACTCTCTCTCAGCATGATGGAGATAGAGTTGAAAGGTGGAGTCCGATTTTGCATTCCAGCTGTGATTAAAGACACATGCACACATCCTGGGAGATAATGTGCTGCCGTATTCATTATGCTATCTAGAACCTCTTTAGCTACTGGGATGCAACTGTCACACAATTACAATATGCCTTCTTCAGGAGGAAAGGGGGGTTGGGATGAAGAAGATCAGAGAACAGCAGCCAGGGAGAATATGAGAAATTAAGATGCATGAGACGTACCTTGTAATAAAGATATGGAGCAATATTAAAACTAGCAGTTGTTTCCATTTCGTGGCAACATGTCAAGATGACTTAACATAGCAGGATAAAACATCTGGCCCGGGGAAAAAAATACACGACACTGAATTTCCAAATCATAATGTAGACTATGTAGAAGAAAAACAACTGATAAGCAACTGTGTACCTTCCCAAGAAGTGAAAGTGTGTGGAAGATCCCTTTCTATGCCACCATCAGAAAGAAGATCCATCTTCTAAGGTGGAAGTTGGTATATAGGCACTGAGCTTTCATCATAAATCTAAGGCTTGGGTTTAAACCCACAGGACTACATTAGAAAAGGGGTGGGGTTTTTTCTTTTTTTTTTTCTTCGTGCTATTCATAAGCTTCTGATTTTTGCAGCAGTGCTCAGAAAAGGGAAAATAATCAGTCACAATTCTATTTTATTACAGTCTTTTTCTCCAAATCCCTATCGATTTAAAGAAATAAGGCAAAGGATGCTGCCTTCTTTGCAAGAGTACCTGCTAGGAAACACACACACACACACACACACACACACACACACACACACACTTGCTTCACAGCTGCCTGGTCCCTTGGGTCTTTGAGCTTGAAGATCAGACAACATATAAGAATTCAGCCATGACTCAAAATGGAAACAAAGACAACCATTCTTAGCAAACCCGACAACGTGAAATGAAAAACTACAGGCTGGAGGCTGGAGCCCCCTAGCACGCTCACCCACCCCATTGTCCTTGAGGGCACTACTGTTAAATACATATGACAGCCAAAGAGATGAGGAGAATAGGTTCCAGAAAGCAATGATTGGATCTCCCTTTTCATGAGGTAGAATAGGCAGGACTATGTAAGCCGGTAAAGTAGCACTTGAGAACAGGCCCAGGGAGGCTGCATTGTGCCCCTCTCACATGTGCCTGAAGAACATATTATATTATATAACCTTTCTCCCAAGCCCTCCCTGCTTCCACTGGGACCCTCTTCCTTTAGAAGCCTACAAATAACAACTTGTGGAGGACAAGCTCTTTCTTAACAAGCCGGATTAGTTAGTTTAAGGCAATGAACTGAGGCCATTTGTGCAGATGCTAATTAAAAAAAGAAAAGGGGAGAAAAAATTATAAAAGACCCATGTGCCTCCATCTCTTGTAAGTACAATATAGATAAAGAGGAGCGTGTCCCAGGGCCACATCTGTGAGCTGACCTCTAAGGCACACAAAGGTCTTTGGGGCTGTGGGGTTAGAAAAGGAAGGAAGGTTTGTCTGAGGCCAGTGGCAGACAGCAATGGTCTGAAAGGGCAGCTCTTAGAGTGTCTGAGGCTTTTCCTTTCTTAAAAATTGTTCTTTATTCATTTCTTATGAGAGGGGTGTGTGTGTGTGTGTGTGTGTGTGTGTGTGTGTGTGTGTGTGTGTTTTAACTGTTGATTTGGTTTGGGTTTTTGGTGCTGGGGATTAAGCCCAGGGGCATTCTGCCTCTGAGCTACACCCCCCAGCTCTATTTTGGTTTTCATTTTAAAATGGTCTCACTAAGTTCTTGAAGGTCTCTCTAAATTGCTGTAACTGGCCTTGAACCTGTAATCCTCCTGTCTCAGCCTCCCAAGTACTGGGATTATAGGTGTACACCACCATTCATGATTCTATGAGGTCTATTTTTTACAGACACTTTCTAGCTCTTAGCACAGAGCTCAGCACATAGTAAATACATACATTAAAATATTTGCTGGATGCATAGATGATGCTTAGAGGAAGAGATGTAGAAGGAATGATCCGAAAAATGTCAAAAATGTCAAAGACAAACAAATTCCACATATGTGGGACTATCCTCATTTTCCTCTCCACACCAAGAACAAACATAAAATCTCATTAGACAAAACAGCACATTTGCAAAGATACTTATGTCTTTGGAGATCAATGGCCAGATTGATCATTAACATCCAAACATGACTGGCACTTTAAGATACACGCACAAAAAGGAAACCTCCTCGGGCTGATGATTTAGACTATTGCAGAAAATTTAAGTCCATTTAAAACAAAATAATCTGTCATTTGATCAGCTTCTCCACGAGGTCACTTCTTTTTACACACGCCTAAGAAACTGACTCACGAAGGAAAGAATGTTTAGTTTCCTTTAAAATATTCAGAGAATGGCAAAATGTGCACTGTTACCTATTGAATCTGAGTGCGTAATCAGTGAAAGAGAGAGCAAAACAAATTGCTAGAGAGAACATTAGTCCTCACAATCTATAGAGTGCAAAATTCGTGTGCACGCACACACACAGCTTCTACTGGCTCATTACGTTTTAACTGCCTTTAGAATACATGTTGTTGTTTTAAGTCAAATTCTTTAAGTCAAATGTGTGCTGGAATGCTAACCTGCTAAGAAGCTCAGGATGACCTACTGAGATAATTCAGTAGAAGACTCTCAACTGCCCTACAAGTTCGAGAAGCGTAAGTTTGAGAATTGGAAGGATTCTTAAAGACCCAAAGACAAAAACTGCCTCTCTGGGAAATGCTCCTCTCTGTTACTCATAACTAAGGACATTTTTTATATAAGGTTATAGTCAACCTTAAAAGGATACAGACATAACTTTAAAGTGGTCTTTCTATAATTTACATATATTTAAAATTTAAAATTTTAAGCTCTTTCTATATAGTCAGCCCATATTACCTCTCAGCGACCGAGATTTTTTGGTTTACTGTCAATGATTGTCTCATTTTCTCATATCCCTGTCACCTGGAGATGGAAAACAGAATTTTCTAGACATAATGTTGCTACTTCTAGTAAGTTTTAGGAGCAAGTTTGTTTTAGACCATGCCTAATTCCCTGGAATATTCAAGGCTCAGGTAGAACAATCAGACCTGTTCTTTCAAAAGTTTCTTTATTGCCAACCTTTTCTAGAATAGATAGTCAAAAACTGAACTAGAATATTTTGTTACAATTGACTTCATATAGCCCAAGCAGGAACCTCCTACACAGGACACTTGGAAGGTGCTGAGGGATTCCAGAATTGAGTGAGGAACCATCTTGCCCTCAGCGAGTTTATAATCATGCTGCAATTGTTAAAACTAGATTACTAATGGTTATAATATAAGGCAGGGCAATATAACCACACAAAAGAGGTATAATCCAAATGCTGTGCAAAGTTCAAAGGAAAGTTTATAAGACTCTTATAGATTTTTAAATACGAAATTTAAATGCTTTAAAGTACTGTATTATTATATGTAAGATTTCAACAAAGGAGGCAAGGGCAGGAACATTCCAAACAGAAGAAATGATGCTGCGACACAAAAGTGCTGGCTCCAGTGTGGCCACACTAAAAAGACTTGTTTTGGGGAAAAAAGGAAAGTAGAGAGAAATAAAGCTCGGGTTATGTAGTATAAAGGGCATTGAATTCCAGAAGCAATATGGCAGCTCTGACCATTATCAAGGAAAGAAGTTTCATAATTGGAAACCATAGCTTCAGTAAATTCACAGAACACCCTGCTTTTTGAGATATCCAGGGATGTCCAGGCAGGTAACAGTCTCAAGGGTGCTTTACTAACTGGAAATCCAGAAAGAGGGCTGATTTGCATGAAGCACCCATTTTCCTCCTGAAATTCTGACCCTTGAGAGTCAAAACAGCAAGTTGTAAAACCTGACCTGTTCTGTGTGTTTTTGGAAATAAATAAACCTTTCTATTTCAATATTTGGCATCATGACAAGACCTAAGAGGAACTAAAGAGATAATTAATAAGGGCATGAGGGGAAAGTGCAATTAAAAATGGCAAAGACTACACCGTAAATAAGTGTTTCATACTGAGAAAGATTATTACTGCAATCTCCAGCTTCAAACTGAAATCAAATCACTCAGAATGGATAATTTGAACATTATGGGAGGGAGGGGAAGGCTAGGCATCATGGTTCCTAGCCTCTAAATTATAGGAGAAACAAGATTTTGTTCTGATCTCACCTTTGTCAGTTTAAATAGACAAAATAATCACAGCTCAGTCCTGGTTGGCCTGTTCTCCGTCATCTCAGGTTTTAATGTTGTCTCTCAGTTTCCTAACCAGAAGAAGTTACATCAAGGATGCTTCAATAGGGAACTTAAAAACAAACCAACCCCCACTTCCCCCCTCCCTAAAAAAGGGTCCTAGGAAACAAGCAAAGCAAACTCTCTTTATCTGAATAAGAGTCTTTGTTGGAAATAAAATTTCACTGAAGCAGATCTGGGAGCTCAAACCCCAACAGGCCTGGAGAGATCTGCATGTCTGGCCCAGTTCATGGAACCCACTTGCAGTGCTGATGTTTGTCATCTAAAAAGCAGTCCATGTGTTTGTCACTCCTAGGAGAACTTCTGGTTTTCTGCCTTTTCAAATGGAATGATTCAAAACTGAATCATTTCCTGCAATTCAATTTCATAACTGAATGCAAAGAATAGGAAGATTAGGTCACAGGGACACGGATCTTATCTCCAGAAGGCGATCACACTCCCTGGGCTGCTGTAAGTGAAGATTTAATTGGACACAGTAGGTTTTGCAATTGTTGCAACATGGAAATAAATTATTTTAAAAATGGCCAATGGCCACTGCCAGCTCAGCAGGCATAGTGGTCAGAGAAGAGCTTAATTCCAATTATTGCTGGAGAGAGAATTGCTTGCATCCATTTCAGGTGGTTGTGAGTAGCATCATTCTTTTATGATCATCATCATCATCATCATTATAATCCTGTCCTATATTTTTTAAGGGATTGTGACCAGAGAGAAATACTATGTATCACCTAAGGTCTCTTTGCTTTAGGTTAAGGAGGTCCATTGAAATAAAAATGAGATAAACAACTCCTGAGTATCATTCCTGCTCAAAATACTTGGCTCATCTATCTTTAAATCCAGAGTTAGCAAATTATAGCCCCATTCCAAATCCATTGTGTTGCCTATGTTTTAAATAAACCTTTATTGGAACAGAGCTCTGTTCATTCACTATCTGTATTGCCTGCAGCTCCTTTTCACTACAATGGTAGAATTCAGTAGTTAATGACAGGTCATGTGGCCTGAAAAGCTTGAAACTTTCCTTTGTAGCTTCTCACTTTGCCAACCCCTTTCTTTAAATCATTATTATACTTTTCACGGTTCTCCCATCCACTTGGCAGAAGGTAGGGGGTGTCTGAGAGTTTTATATCTCTCATTCTGAAACACTTTTCTGACACATAAAGGAGACCATTGTCATGCCCAGAGACACTGCTGACCAATGTCACTTCTCCATGGGAGATCCAAACATGACACTACCTTCATCATGGCACATGTTGAGTAAGGATATCACTTTGTATGTAGACTGAAGACCAGTTCCATGTTGTCGCCAAGAGTGAGAGACCTTGGGCTGGACCCTTGGACCAGGGTGATTCATGAGGAAATGACGGCGAGGGTTGTTAAGCTTGGAAATTGCTTATTAAAACGCCTTCTGTGTAATACATTTATAACTACACATATTCTCATCCATCTGGAGTGGAAATATGTAAATGGAGAAACATCAAAGTTGAGTATTAACCTGATTGGACTCTTGGATACTGCAGCAGCAGATAATATGTTGGAAATAATTTACCTGAATTCAGATCCAGAAGCCCATCATCTGTGTGTCTTTGGGCAAAATTCTTACCCTCCCTAAGCTAGTTACTTCATCTGCAAAATGGAAATGCTAGTAGATAACACTTGCTTTTCAGGGTTGTTTTAGGAATCAAATGAGGTAACTCCTGAATTGTATCTGGCGCAGTGCAATACAGGCTCAAAAAAAAATGGCAATAGTGATGACTACTAGTGTGTTTGGCTTCAAGTATGACAGCAGGAGAGGTCCTTCTGAAAAAAAAGGCTAAGTTATCCAGGCATGGTGTTGCACACCTGTAATTCCAGTAGTTGGAAGGCTGAAACAGGAGGCCCATGGGCTCTCAGCCAGCCTTAGCAGCTTAGTGAGGTCCTCCACAACTTAGTGAGACCCTGATTCCAAATAAAATTCAATATAGGAATGGGGGTATAGCTCCGAGATAGAATACCCCTGGGTTCCATCTCCAGTGCCACAGGAAAGAAAAATGGCTAATTTAATTTAAATGTTCTTAATAATTAAGCTAATCCTTGTGTTTAATGTTGTGTTTTAAAATATTATAGCCTGTATTTTTATATCACTTCTACTCCCAAAGCTTTTTCAAATGAATTTGACATCTTCATATGTAAAGTATCATAAACGGGTCAGGCATTTGCCCATTTCACAGATGAAGAAAGGGAAGTTACCAACACAGTCCTATAATTACTGCATTAAATGGAGACTCTGACCCTAGGACCTCAAAGATCAGAGCACACAGCACAACCCTGGCCTTTATGTAATGGTCTTTTGAAAGTCAACTCTGAAATCCTGGGGAAGCCAGAAATACCAGTTGGAAAGCTACAGTTGAAGGAATAAGAACCGGTGCAGAAGACCCTAAGGAAGAAAGCAAGACCCTCAAGAAAGCAAGAATCTAACAGAAGGATGATACTTCAGAATTCAGACAAATGTGGTGTGCCTTTAAAAAGAACCGTGTCTATACTTCTATATTGCTTACTATCTGAAGCTAAGCCAACGGGAGGTGCATAGTGAGATCCTTGTCTCATTTCAGGAAGGATACAGGATAAAGATTCTGTGCCAGTAATCTTCCTTGGATTAATGGTTTCTCTTTTATCTGCAGTATTTCTGCTCAGATGTCTTTTCTCTGAATGAGTCAGAGGAATGCAAATGCTGGGTGCAGTCCGCCTGAAATATTTAAATCCAGTTTTGAAATGTTTTGCAGGTTTTGGAGGGGAAAATTACACACACACACACACACACACACACACACACACACACACACAAATGGCAGATGAGAATTGCAGATACATCAACCAGCAATACAAAAACGTGGTATTTCAATTTGACAACAAACTCGTTTTTCTTTTTCCATTTCTTTGTTTCTCCAGATCAACATTTAGATGCTTGATGTGAGTGGAAAGAATCTGCAACATTCTTTTGTGAGACTCAGAATCTCATCAAGAATGCATCTGGCTACATGGGAAACTGATTTTATCTTGGCTCCTAAATGACAAGCCTTCGTTATGCAATGGGCAGACTCCTCGAGAAAGCATCCTCTACACCCTGATGGAGGGAAGGTGAGACAGTTGGGTGGCTGGGCATGATTTGCGTTCATTTTCCGGAGTCCTTCTTTTATGGATACACTCTGAACTCTTTACTCTCCTGTTCAGTCGTAGACTTAGAGACAGTGTCTCACTATTGTAGCTCAGAGGGCTTCCTCTAAAAGGAAACCTGAATGGCATTAATATTCAAATCCCCTGGCTTGGTCTGCAGTGGCCTGATGGAGCTTGTACAGAGCTCCTGTGCTGCAAGGGAACAGATCTTGAGAAATACAGCTGAGTAAATTGGGATTTAGCTTCCGTCCCCATGTGCGGTACTTAACATGAAACTCTTAGAATGAAAGGTCTCTTCCAAAGGCTTTTATTGCTGCAAGAAAGAGTTCCTACAATGTGAACCCAAGGACAGAAGGAGGCTTTCTTATTTTCCTTTCCACCTCATGTGAAAGAATAATCTCATGCCTTCAGGACAAAGGCTTCTTTAAACAACAAAGTGAAATGCTTTCAACGTCCATGAACATCTCCCAACATCAATGAGATTGTTGTTCACAGATGAAAAAGGGGGAAAAAAATGTTGGGCATGAACAATTGGTCAATACGGCATTACCCTCAAAAACCAGAAAGCCAGAATTTGAAATGTGAAACATCTCTCACTCCTATTAAATTAGGATTGATGTGTTCTCGGGGATGTTCAACATCCTTTGACTTTACTTAAATAATTTATAACTCTTCTCCATGCCATGGTTTCTGAATTTTCTCCAAGCACACACCAGAATTAAGGCTGGGAAAGACTTAGCATAAGAGCACAAAATCATACTTCTCTTTCTGAAAGATTTTTCACACACAGAAAAAGTCTTTGAAAGTCCAGTCAGCATTTATGAACACCCACGATGTGCCAGGAACAACTGTACTGGATACTGAAGCACAGAGACGAGTAAGATATTATCTTTGCCTACAAAAAGCTAAAAGAGAGAGAGAGAGAAAAAAAAAACTGGAATATAATTTTTTAAAATGCTAGAGATCAGTATGAAGGAAGAACCACCAGGACTGTAAAAAAAATTATCAGTAAAAAAAATTTTAAAAAATCAGGTATCAGTAAAAAAATTTTAAAAATAAAATAGCCGTTTGAGTTGAGCCTTAATCAGATCAACCATTGGAGATGGCAAAAGGGAAGAGACTTAAACTTAAGTAACAAATCTCTAGACAATGAAGAAATAACAGTGTTGGCTTTGCCAGATCCTATTTGTTGTATTTCTATTACCCATATTTCCTATTGACCAAGAATTGATTCATGTCACCCCAGGGCCTATTTCAGAGGGTTACATGTAAAAATGATCAGAGTACACTCTCTCCAAGTGATATTTTAGTGGCCTCAGCCTCTTCCTGGTAGTCATCTCTCCAACTCATTCCTTCCCCAGAAGAATCAAACTTGCTGTGGTTTCTGGCACCTGCAGACACAATTGTAGGTTCTCCTTGGACCCCATTCAGTCTCTCAGCAGACTTTCAACTGTAAGCATCTAAATGAGATGTTAAGAGACAGAGCAGGGAACCTAGGTCACAGGGGAAGAGGGCCGTTTGCAAAGATATTCAACCAAAGTCTCTGCCTAGTGTAGGGATACATCCTGTGTAGTGTGAGAATGTAAACCACACTGAGAAACGAGTAGCCATTTGTATTCCTTTGGAAGGGCACTGTCACCCTCTGTGTACTCTCTAGAATGGAAGAATGATCAGGGTGCATATTACAATCCCAGTTTAAAGGGCTATGATTTACCCAATGAGTCCTCTTAGGGATGCAAAACATTTGGTACACCAAAATGCCTTTGCTTTCTTGACACCAGAATTCAAATCATCATCTACGCTACAAAGAGGGAGATTTTACATCTGTGAATACACCCCAGCCCACCAAATTCACCTTCTTTGATTAGGATACCATATTTCCGAGAAGGGTTTATAGGATGCTTGTTTAAATGAGATGGAAACTCCATTATGCTTTGAAATAATCTTGAGGCTCTGCATCGCACAGTGTGAAAAATGACACAGTCCACTCATGCATCAGACAGGATAATTCTGGCAAAGTTGGTGCTGACAGTATTAAAAAAAAACAATGATGGAGGAGCCTGGCCTTGTTGTCATTTTAATTGTCACTGTGAGTGACGAAAAATACATTTCCTTCTCTGGAATACTTATCCTTCAGCTTTGTAATACCTTAACTGAGTCCATGTCACTTTAGATTGTGAAAGAAAAAAAATAAGGAAATGTGGTGTATGTATAAACATATGAGAGAAGCAGAAAGCAGGAAAAGCAATGGGAAGAGGAAAGTGGATTAGAAGGACAGAAACATAGAAAGAGAGAAGTAGCAATAGAATCAGAGAAAGAGAATGAGACAAAGCTAGAGAAAAGAACAACAGACACGCAGGATTGTTTCAGATGATTCTTCCTGAATATCAAACAAAGAGTGCCTTAGTAATCTCACAGAAAAGGCTAGTTTTTGTATCAAATCAAGAAACCTGCAATGTTTCCAAGATCCAGAGTTTTCAGGCAAGACAGCCCAGAATTTCTTGTTAAAAGCTTAAAGGCTCAATTTATGCTAAGTATTCAAGGAAATGTCTCATCCAAACAGGATATCGTTTTTCATATTAAAGAAGCAAACCGATCTCAGAGCATAAATGTTATTATTCACAGACACAAAGAAAAATGGCATTTGCTTTCTCTTCCTTCATAGGGAAGGAAAAAGGAGGCTCTCCCTTCTTCGGGGCCCAAAGAAGAGGACTTGGGAATTCTATTTCTACTGAAAGAAATAAGTTTTTCTTCTCAACCCCACAGGTGAGCCCATGGCATTAACTGCTTTGATGGGTCACTGCACAGAATGTGCATGTTGCTTTTAAACATATGTTTGGGGAAAGAATCAAAGCTAATTTCAGCGTGTGAAAAGCTAGCAGATTCCATTAGTGATTGTGACTTCACTTCAAAGTGATAAGGCTGCTGGATGTAGGTTCTCAGAACTGAATGTCCAAATGGGAATTTATGATGTAGAACTTCCATTTTATCAACCATTGGCGTCAACACATACACAAAAAAAAGAAATACATTTTTCCCCCTAGAAGAAATTTTAAAGTTAACCCAGTGAACCTGTCATACTTTCTTTCTCATTCCCCCTATAGTTTCTTCCTCTTGAAAATATACTGCACTGGAGGGGAAGGGTAGTTTTGGGACACTGGTATCACCATTTCTGGTTCCCATATTGATGGATCAGAAAGAATGTACATTCTCTGTGTGGTAGTGTATGCCTGTAATCTCAGTACCTAGGAGGCTGAGAGGGGAGGATCACAGGTTCAAAGCCAGCCTCAGCAATTTAGCAAAGTCCTCAGCATCTAAGTGAGATCCTATTTCAAAATTTAAAATAAAATAAAATAGGGCTGGGCGTCTAGCTCAGAGGTAGAATGTATCTGGATTCAATCCCCAGTATTCCCCCACACCCCCCAAAAAATGTACATTACATGAATCCACATTGCCTCTTTTAGTGATAACCACAGCAAAATATCAGAAGCAATCCAAACAAAACTAGACTATAGCCCATTTCTCTGAATTGTCCTCATGACATCTATATCTGGTAGTATTCGTTTTTTGTGTGTGTGATACTGGGACTTGAACCTAGAGTCATTCTACCTCCAAGCTACATCCCCAGACCAATTTTATTTCTTATTTGGAAACAGGGTCTCACTAGGTTGCTGAGAGTCTCACTAAATTGCTGAGGCTGCCCTTGAACTTGTGATCCTCCAGTCTCAGCCTCCCAAGTACTAGGATTACAAGTGTGTGCTACCATGCCCTATTATATCTGGTGGTATTCTTAATGGTCTTGTTGTCAAACCCCAGGAAGTCATCTCCCACCTGTATGGAGAACAAGCCCAACTATAACTTTCAAAAGGACATGGTCATTGATAACTTAATGGTTGTAGTTACATTCAAGACACACCAAACCTATAAACTTCTCATATGTCCAAAGAAAAAATGGTATGTACTGCTAGAGCCTCTCAAAGTGGATTACATCATGTTTATTATAAAATAATACTTGGTGCTTCCACCTTCAAAACTGAGGTAGTTATCATTAAAAGATACATAATTTTTTTTTTACAAGACAAAACTCATATTTCTCAGGACATAAAGAGTTAATAAATGAACCCACCAGTGACATTTAACAAAAAAAATTCAGGATTCATGCCAGTGTAACATCATTTCAGGCAGAGTAATAATACCCTTCCCCGTTCCATGTGCAGGAAAATGAAAACAGAGTCATTGAGAGTGACACGGGAGTCTTTCTTTGTTTTCTTTGGCCATGAGTTCCTCGGCAGCTATTGTCTGTTTTGTACTCAAGCACAAGTTGCTACGATCGATGGAAGAAAAAAAGACACAAAGTGACGTGAAATATAACTAAATTGTATTAAATGTGTTTTATATTGATTATCTCTTTTAGTTTTCATAGATATCCTGTGAGGTTGGTAGTCATTCAGATACCCACTTTACAGCTGATGAGACTGAAATGCTAAGGCTTGTCCATGATGTCACCAGTGGTTGAAGTGGAAATGAACTCAGATCCATCGCATCTGATTACAAAGAACCATGACCCAGAACACTGTAGAGCACTGGTTTTCAAAACTGTGTTCCAGTGGCTTAGGGGCTCCTCAAATGTTTGATTTGAATTTTATTCATCAAAGTATATTTTAAAGTATTTTAAAACTATAATAAAAATAACTACATTCATGTATTCTATATCCTATGTTAACCTTTTAGAGACCACCAGGATAGTAACTTGTTTTCTCATTAGCTAATATATTGCCTTCATCAATTTCACATGTTGCATTTTACATGGGATTTACATGGGCGATTTTTTGTTTGTTTGTTTGTTTTAAAGACATCTGGAAACCACTGCTCTAGAGCAAGTATTCTCAATGGAGGACAATGTAACCCACAAGGGGGTAAAGATGGTTCTTAAGAACAAAGAAATCTTAGCTATGACAATGGTTTGTTCCTCTCTTCCTAAATATCATACTAATAGTCAGGTATCCAGTGTTTCTATGGTATTAAAATTTCATGGTGGGGGGGGCTAAAAATGTTTTAAAAGACTCTGTGGGAAGAGATAATGGGAAAAAGAACTGAGAAACACTGCTCTAGGTATCTCAGTCAACATTCCCACTGTTGTAATCCAAAATGACTGACCATGAAATGTAAAGGAAGGAATATCTATTTGCTCATAGTTTGGGAGGTGTGAAGGTTCAGTCCACATCAGGCCAGGTTTGCAGCCTCAGAGCATTGCAACAGGAAGCAGAGAGAGGGAGAACACAAGGCTCTGCTCTCACATTATGGTGGCCAAAAGCAGAGAGAAAGCAAGGGGAGAAGAGAACCATACATAATCCCCGAGGTCACACTGCCAGGGACCCCTCCTTAGCAACCAAGTCCCACATCCAACATTGCCACCTTGTTTCCACGAGGGATAGGGGGATATTCTAAATCCAAAATCTTGAAAAGGAAAAGAGAGACAGCTTAGTCCTCATTCATCTGAGTAGCCCACCTACCTGAATTGTCACCCTGTGGTCAGCTCTCCTTGGATGCCATCCCTAGTGAGGAAGCCTGGTTTGTCTGCAACCTTGGAATTTCCTATTCATAAGAGACATTTGCAAGTCCCAATCCCTTGTTTCTGAGCAGAGGCCAGGTCATCTGAACTAGCCCCTCACCTTACAGAAGGAAAAGCTGAGACCCAGAGAAGCAAAGGGCTGGCCCAAGGACATGGAACTACTGTGGCAGTCAGGACTCAAACCAATAACAGCACCCTGCACAGTGTGGGCACCCAAAAAGTGTTTGTCAGGCAAATAAGTGATGAGACAAATGACTTTAACTTAACAAAGAGATTTTATTGGGGATACCAGATGCAAGAATTTTTTAAGCTAGGCATTGGGGGTGCACACCTGTAATCCCAGTACTTGGGGGGTTGAGACAAGAGGATCACAGGTTCAAGGACAGCCTCAGCAAGTAATGAGACTCTCATCAACCTAGTAAGACCATGTTTCAAAGCAAAAATAAAATAAGGCTGGGAATGTAGCTTGAAGGTAAAATGCCACTGAGTTCAATCCCCGGTACCAATAAAATAAATAAATAAAAATGAAAGAATTTTTTTAAACCAACTGGGTGCACAATGCCTATTCCGTACCATCAACTGATAAAGAAAGAGAGAATTAAAAAGAGAAAAAAGACACTTAATAAATTTCCTTCTGCTAGGAGTCACTTCCTACCTTTCAGCCCAGCTGAAACGGAACAGTACTAGGAGATAATGGAAGTGAGTTCTTCCTCTAGCTGCCCCAACCGCACATCTTCCCTTTGTTTGTTTGTTTTCCTTTCTTTAAAGCTCTTACAATACTCCTAGCATAGTACCATCTGCTGAAGCAGGATGAACAGGTAGCTTTAAAATGATGATAGCTCTGGGAAATGATAATCACTAGGTCATAGAAAGCTGCACTGCAGTGTATAAATAAGATAAGTAAAAGTGCTGAGGACTGCATGTTTGCTTTAATAAAATGTGTTTTCCCTTTTTGTGGAGAATGCCTTTCTCAAATGCCTGGGGAGAGACGCTGAACTATAGACCAGAAACACACAGACGGTTCCAGAATCTGGCAATGAGGGTGGGATCAGAGGGGAGAGGGATGAAATATTACTTACTGAGACACAAAAGGGAAAGGGTTGGACCAAAGCCTTTGTGTTGAATTGCTGAGGCAATGGAATGAGATCAGAACTTCCAGGTCTAATTCCAAAGCTCCCCTTGGTAGAGGCGATATGCTGCAGCGAGAGCTTGGGTTACAGCACCGCCCTCAACTATCTATGTGACCTCAGAAAACTCAGTCTTCTGAATCTGTATATTCTCATATGCAAAAGGGAGATAATAACTCCCAGGGATACTGTAAGGTCTAAGTCAGAGAGTGTACGCAAGGCATACCTTTGCATAGGCCTGTGGTATTTGACAAAAGATAGTGGTAAGGATACACTGATGAGGATGCAGGTACACAAAGATGTCAGCGATGATGTGATGATGATGCATAGTCTTTCTCCCAAAAGTAACTCATACACACTCTCAGTCCTGAACATCTTCAGTAGCTTAAAAGTTACCACGCCCTGTGAGATATGCCACTGGAACATCCAGCAAGAATTCCCTTTAACAAATACTTCAGTGAATCAGAACAAGTATTAAAAATATGGGTGACTTCTGAATTTTTGCAAATATAGCATTTTACTTGGGCTGTCACTGAAGTTCATTTAATTCTCATACTAGCAATGTGAGGTTGCTAGGGCAAATACTAGATGCCCATCAGACAGATTAGAAACCTGAGACATCAGAAAACTTAAGCCGTTTAGTTACTAGCCCATTGCTGCACAAGGAGAGGGGGTATCTAGACTGAAAGCCTGGTTCTCTGCCTCCTATCCTAATACTGCACTGTGCTGACTACTTAAAAATATCTATCTGGATATAAATGGGGAACTCATGTGGGGGTGGTGCAGGTACAGATGTATCCTCTCAGTATCTCTAACATGTCTCCTGCCTGATCATTTCCATCTGAGGAGTCATGACATTCTCTCTAGTCATCTTTCTGCTCTGTGTCTTCCACTCCTGGCCCAAAGTAGAAAATCTAGAAGAGACTAATGAAAGAATCCTTCCCCTTGGGAACTAATAAAATGAGATGTCTATCAAACCAGTATACAAATAACATCATGCAACCACTAAGCAATTGCCAGGGTAGCAAGACTGAAAAGCTCTGGAGGGCTTTGTTGTACTCCCATGAAAAGAGCAGAGCTGACCTTGGTCTGCAAAATGTCAACCCCATTAGGTGATGCTCTCTTTCTCTACCCTCCAACACAACTCTGAGCATGTAAATGATGTATCTTTCTCCTCATAACAGATGGGGCTGAGCCCTTTCTTCAACCAGGTAAATGGGAAGCCAGAAATTGGGAACCATATGCAGGAATACAAAACTATTCATCTGGTAAGATAGATCTTAAAACACAGATTTTCTTACTCCAGTCCTATCTTCTATGTACTAAATTACTCCCTCTATCAATTAGAAATATTTTTGTGAAAAGCAACAGAAAATCCAAATTCAAATTTTCTTAACCAAAAAAAGTTTTTTTTTTAAATTTACATAACTCAATAGTTCAGGGAATAAATCTGGTTTCAGGTCCCAGGTTAAAGTGTGGGTAGCTCCATCTTCAAGCTCCAGGTGGTGGTCACCTGGCAAGTATAGTTTCTCTCCTCATGATGGAGGCTATTCTGTGCCTCATTCTTATATGACCATCTTCCACGGAGAAGAGGGCATTTATGTATTACCAGCACAGGCAATGAGTTTCACTCTGATTGGACTATCTTTAGCAACATGTCCATCCCTAAACCAATCACAATGGTCTAAAGGATAATAATGTACTCATCTCTAAACCAATCACAATGAGCCAACTTGGTGAGCTAATGAGAGCTCACCACTGGAGTCCACTTGAGGCCAATTCCATTCAGTCTGCGTATATGACTATGGTAGAGACGCACTTTCTCAGTGGAAATTCAAGGTGCTAATATGAGGAAGGAGAGATAATAGGCACTGGCAGAAAACCCACAATGACATCCTATCTTTGTTTTTTCCTTCGGTACTAGGGATTAGACCCAGAGGCACGTCTACCTCTGAGCTACACCTCCATCCCTTTTTTATCATTATTATTAATATTATTATTTTGAAACAGGGCCTCACTAAGTTACTGAGGGTCTCACTAAGTTGCTGAGACCAGCCTCAAGCCAGCGATCCTTCTGTTTCAGCCTCCCAACTACTGGGTTACAGGCATGTAATTACAGCACCTGGCTCCCAATCTTTTATTTTTTACAGATTCTCTGAATCCCTATCATGTGATAATTGTGCTACTAGGCTGAAGGTTTATTTTTAAAAAGGAAAATGTAATGTCTGGCTACACAGAGTGCAGTTTAAGATATCCAGAGACCCAGTTATAGGGAATAGGTACTATCTTAGTCAGTTCAGGATAATATAGCAGAACACATATATTGGGTGGCTTAAACAGCAGACGTGTATCTCTTACAGTTCTGGAAGATGGGAAGTCCAAGATCCCGGTGCCAGTTATAGACTCAGCATCTGTGGAGGGCACTCTTCCTGGTTTTCAGATAGCCATCTTCTTGCATCCTCACATGGCTAAAAGAAAGAGAAAATAAGTTATCTCATTATTTAATAAGGGCACCTATATCATTAATGAGAGCTCCACTCTCACGATCTAATTACCTCCCAAAGTCTCTGTCACCAAATACCATCCCATTAGGAGTTATGATTTCAACATAGGAATTTTAAGCGGGTACAAGCTGTCCATAGCAGATGCTTCCAAGGCTGATGTTCCTTCGGCCACTTTGTTTTACCTTCTCATCCAAATTTCTCTTCTGACCAGACAGAATTTTAGCCAGACAGATGAGAGACACAGAAGAGTGATGCATTCAAGTGGTTTTCTATTTGCAAGATGACTATCAACACATCTTATACAGTGAGAGGGCAGCATGGTATCTCAGTTAAAAGCACAGGCTCTGGAGTCAGAATGCCCAAGTGAATCCTTTGTTAGCCACTCCAAGCTGTGCAGCTTCGGACAATCTATTTAACCTATCTATGCTCTAGGTTCTTTACCTATAAAAGGGGAATGGTTATAATCACCTAGGAATATGTTGAAATTCAGAGGAGCCAATGCAGGGGTCATCCAACATTTTCCATAAAAGCCGGATAGTGAATATTTTAAGCCTCATAGGCCATACAATCCCTGTGATAACTCTGCCTTTTTAACATGAAAGCAGCCATAGAAAATATTTAGAACACATGGATATGTGTTCCACTATAACTTTATTTATAAAAAGAGAATTAGACTAGATATACCCAGCACCAAGTAAGAGGTCACTATGGTAGATCTTGTTATAAATTTATAGCAAATAGCATTTAGCATTTGACTTTTATTATTCTTTCATATTTGGTTCCTCTCGCTCTCAGTGGACTCCACTATCACCCTTGTTGACTATACTGATTATAGATTTATTATTTATCCTATATACACATGAGCTATTTGTCTTAATTTATTGACTTGGTAACAGAGATGATCAAGAAAACTCCCCACTCCTCTAATTGAATTATCCTTCACATATTTAAATTGTCTTGTTCCTATGACCAAAAGAGTAAGCACCCAACAAAAAGTCTGGCACATAGTACACAACTTGGTATTAGGATGATACATAGCAAATAAATAATAATAACTATAATTACTTGCTGTCAATGAACACTCAGCCTCATTAATAAATGCTCACTTACAGACATTTACTCCCATCCAAACGATTTTCTCAGGTTACAAGATACCCCTCAAATTTTCTTCTCTACAACCACACTCCAGGACCAGATATCACAACTCAAATTTCATGGTCTTAGTTGTGCCAGGATGTCTCGAGAACACAAAACAACACTGGAGTTAAAAGTGAATTCTTCCCACTGGGTTAATAATTAGGTAAAAGCCAGTTGGAAGCAAGGGGAAATCAGTGTGTCTGGAGTTCAGAATGAATTAGTAAGGAAAGAGGCAAGAGGAGGAACTGCAGAGTAGGACTACGGCTGCCAAGAACCCAGCCTTCTGAAGTGGTGTGTTGGTGGGAAAGGAGGATGACAAGGAGACCCATTCAAAAGCCTGAACTCAGGATCAGCAGAGTCCCCAAATCAGAATCAGAGCCTTGTCTGTGAGGAGGCTTTTTAGCACGTCAAAATGAATAACACTTCTGTTTATTGGTGAGGCGAAGACGGAAATGTTAAACCTACTACACTGTAAAATGTCTCTCTTTAGCACCTCTGCTGGCAGCCTCACTCACCTTAACTTTTAGTCTGTACCAAAGCATCCTCCCCTTAATTCAGCATCTTCTCGCCAGATTTGTATAAGAAAAGAGAAACTCACCATCTCATTGATTCATTTTGTAGCATGGCTGTGACCCCCCAATCAATAGGCACATTACCCAGCATGCCAAGCAACAACCCTGAGAAAAACAAGACTAAGGAAAAGATAAGCTGACGATTCCTCTGCATACTAGAAGAAAAACAAGCTGCTATGCTTTGCATCTTTCAATAGAGAGGTATGTGGTTTTAGCTCATAAATAGCCCATGATTTCCTTTTTACTACAAATCACTCATTTTTACAAAGAACTTGGATTTTTAAAGTGTTCAATGGTTTTTAAAACTTTTGTGGATTTTCCTCCAATGCCAGATGCTAATCTGGATATTCATTATTGGTAATAAGTAGTACACATGTTTATTCCTGTGATGTTCTTTCATAATAAAATGAAATAAAGTAATAACATATCCAAAAAAAGAAAAGAAAGAAATCAGTGGGGTGG
The DNA here is from genome assembly GCA_004027655.1 of Graphiurus murinus. NCBI lineage: Eukaryota > Metazoa > Chordata > Mammalia > Rodentia > Gliridae > Graphiurus > Graphiurus murinus. The sequence goes on along the minus strand of PVLC010018342.1, from coordinate 5,712 downwards.
GGATATTCCCTGTGTTGGGGCAAAACTGTGTCAATATTATTCAAAATAAAGATGCTTTCATCCATTGTATTGCTTGTATCAAACTGGACTTATACCTAAAGCCATTTAGTATGTCTAGTCCCAAGTATATCGAGGCCAAGATTAAGTTTTAAAGGATTGAAGTGCCACTGATTTGTTGGTCATGCTACTGGTGCCACCTACAGCCTATTAACCTATGAGGCCGCACTCAGTCAGCCACACCACTTTCTTTCTACAAGAGAGAGCTCCTGACAACACCCAAATGCACACAGCCTCTCCCATCATCCCTCTTCCCAGAAGCAGAGTTGAGTGCTTTCTTGAAAACAGCTAATAAAACGAAAAAATCCCAACAGCTGAGAGAAAATGGCATGGACTTCTAAGTCACAGAGTCGGGTTTGAGCTTCAACACTGCCCTTACTAACTGAGGGACCCTGGGCAAGTTACCACTCCATTTCTTCACCTATAAAATGGAAACAACACAACATATACTTCCCATGGTTGCTGTAAGGTTTAGAGAAATATCCATCAAGTGTCTAATTATGTTAAGAACCTAATGCCTATGTTTTGTTTTTCTGAGAAGACAAGTCATATGAGCCAGAAGTGTCATTTCTCCAGCCAGACTCTCTGCTCTTCCTTACATTAATATGTCTTTTGATCATCTCAGGAACCATAGGAAAACCCAGGATCAGGCAGATATGAAAGGAGAAGAAAGAAAAGGACAAGAAGAAGATGCAGAGAGGAGGAGAGGTAACAGTAGTTAACATTTCTTAAATGGTTCACATATCTTGGCCTCTTCTTCACAGCAGAACTATAAGGTTGGACTCATAGTTATCCCCATTGTACAGATAAAAAAAGTAAGGCAGAAAGAGGAGACAGTGACTTGCCCAAGGCTACACAGCTAGTAAGTGCCAGAGTGAGGATGCAAAGCCAGGCAGAATGGCTCTAGGGCATGCATTAAAGACTACAGCGATGGACCCAAAAAAGAATGAAATGTGCTCAACTAAAGGTGTTAGAGAGCTTAGGGGATGGGCCCTTCTCTGTTGTCCAGAGACACTAGGTCTTCATTTTGAACATATGAGGTAGGTAACCTACATGCAGACTTGAGAATATTCTGTTGGCATGAAGAATGCAGAAAGGCTGTAGGGACATATTGACTAGTTTAAAAGAATAACAAAGTACCTGTGTGCCCACAGCAGTCTATGTCTCTTCAGACCAACTGATTCCTAATCATTGTGGGAACTGAGAAGCTTAGCAGCTCCTTGGCACCTGCCCCAGCCTCTTTCCCCCTTATCAGCAGATAGATATACCACTGTGGGCCCTGGTTAATTGAGTGGCACCTTTGGATATCAAAGGAGATGATTGGAAGGAATAGATCAAGGCATCTCTATTGCCTAATCCTGGGGGTGGAAATACAGGAAAATATCCTGGTCAAACAAAAAGGGCCAGATATGGTTTAGATGTCAGGCAAGTAGCGAAGCTTGCATGCCGAATGGACATGGAATCTCAAAAATACTACTGAAGACTATGTCTACTCGGAAAGAAAGACCAAGTTTCATGGGCACAATTATTACTCCCTCTCATTTCCTTTACACAAACACCAGTTTACCAAAGTGTTCTCCTTCACTACATACTCCAGCAGAGTATGATCTATGAGAGCCTTGTTAAGCATTCAGATGACCAGAAGATAATCTCTTTTTTTCAGAACCTTTTCCACATGCTTTGGCACAATGCCATTGAAAGATTCCAGGTTTTCTCACAGAGAAGATGTTGTTGTTGTTGTTGTTGTTTTGCTGCTACTGCTTCTGCTTCTGCTATTCCAGGTACAGGAGGTTAAAGGCAAGCATATTTCTACATGCTCAACAACCTTCCCGTGTGAACATAGAACTTGGATATACTCTAAGGTTCACAGTTACAAATGTTAGCTTATGTACTAAGTCTATGATACAAACAATACAGACAGAAAAAGAACAAAGAGACTGAGAATAGGACATTCCAGAAGAGGAACAAAAGAAACAGCACGTTGCTGGGAGCAGCCAGGGCAACCTCCAGGGAGTCAACCATTAGAGCCAAACTCTTGGGAGTAAGAATGGATTGAGTAGAAATGGGCTGGTTACAGAGTGAGGAGGCCACAATGTGTGCTTCTTGCTGGAGCACAGTAGGAATTATTCAGGGGGAGTAGAATTTAGGGTAGAATGGATTCTGTTGATTGAAAGAAACACAGGAATAAGCCCAGCTTTCCCCCTCTCAGCCTCTCATGCTGCTGTGCCCTCTGGAGTCTTCCAAAATGTCCACAATGGACTATCGGGATATCACTGTAGATAAGTATTATGCTTAGGATTCTTTCATATCTATAAACTTATCTTGGCATTACAAAACTACCTCAGGTTAAAGAGTTATGTAATGGTGCTGAGACGTTTAAAAGATTTAGTGTGACCATGAGCTTTGAAAGCCACAGTAAGGAAAGCAGCCTCCTAAAAGTTTAGATTCCACGCAACTCAGAGCCAGTTACTAAGGACTGAGTAAGAAGGGGGACTCAATTATGTGAATGTAAGAGCTGACCCCCTACACACACATACACACACACACACACACACACACACACACACACACACACACCACTTGCACTCTGAGAGAAGCCATAATTGCACACAGCCACATAGAGAGGAACATGTGGCAAGGGCCTGATGCCTCCTTCCAAAGCCTCCTCTCAATCATGAGTGAATTTTAAAATGGACTTTCTGGCCCTGGTCAAGTCTTTAGTTTTGTAACCTTATCTGACCACCCTATTGCAGCCTAATAAGAGATCCTGAGACAGAACTCTCCATTTAAGTAGCTGCCGAAATCCTGACCCTCAAAATCTACATAAGATAATAAATGTTTCTACTATTACATTACTAAGTTTTCAAGTGATTTGTTATACAACAATATGTAACTAACACAAACACTTCTGTTATATACTTCAAATATCGTAGTGTATCTGTTTCTCAAATCTACAACATTGCCACTGCACCATTCTGCCAAGTCTATAGTAGTCCTGGACTCCATAATAAATGACTTCTGATATGGATTCACAAGAAATAGAAATCCCATTGATCGAGCTCAAGTAAAATGGGGATTAATAAAGAAAAAATATTAACACTTGAGGTCTCTAGGAACTGAAAAAAAGCAGGCATATTTTTGGAGAGTAGTTAAACTTATAACAAGAAACCATCACAGGACGAATTCCAGTTTCTGGAAGTATGCCTTGAAGGCAACCAGAATTATGGCCAAGGTGGCATAGCAGAAATTCCAAGAGAAAAAAAAATTTAAAAACTGCTACTTTCCTAGAGGATCCAGGGGAAAATCCCAAGGAAACTAGACAACCAGAGAGAGAGGAGAAATCCAGGAAAGAATATCAAATTCAGGGCATAAACTCAGCCTAAGTCTCAGGTTGACCCTTGCCCTATACAGGAGTAGGTCAAAGGGAAAGCAGATAGCAGTTAAGGCTTACATATCCAAATTGTTTGGAACTTCCATTCACTAGAGGCATGACAGTTTTCAGTTTCAGTCAGAATAAATTAGTTGCCTGCTAAAATCAAACATCTCTTTGGAGCCACATAACAAAATCCAGTCTCTATAATCTAGCATTCTCAGTATCCAGTATATAATATACAACTACTAAACATATGGGGAGCCAAAAAATGTCACAAGAAAAATGCAAATTCCAGATGCCAAACTCAAGATGGCTCAGAGGCTGAAATTACCAGGAAAGGATTGGTAAATAGCTAGTATAAGTATATTCAGTTAACTCAATGAAAATACACCCAGAATGAATGAAAAGATAAGAAACCTCAGAAGATAGGAAATATAAAAAAGGAAACAAATTAAAACTTTATTTTAAAAAAATAACAATCTGAAGCTAATAATTCAATGGTTGAGCCCAATAACAAAATGAAGATAAAATAGTGAACTTAAAGACAGGTTGATAAGAGTCATCTAATTCAAATGAGAGATTTAAGAATATGGAAAAATAAACATAACTGCAGAAACATGTTAAATACTTTTCAAATGCTTCACCTAGACACTTCAAAGAGGATTAATGTGAGGTAACCCATGCCTAGGCACATTACAATCAAATTACCAAGCAGTAAAGATAAAGAAAAAAAATATGAAAGTAGTCAGGAGAAAACATCACATTATATACTAGAACAATAACAAAAAATTATCACAAACTTTTCACCAGAAGCCATGTAGGAATATCTTTAAAATATTAAAAGAAAGTAAGTGCTAATCCTGGACCAGCTGGGCATGGTGGTGCATGCCTGTAATCCCAGTTCTGGGGAGGCTGAAAAAGGAGGATCACAGGTTCAAGACCAGCCTTGGCAACTTAGTATGACCTAGTCTCAAGAAAATTATATAAAAAGGACTGGGGGTGTAGCTCAGAGGTAGAATATTCCTGGGCTCAATCCCAGGTAACAACAACAACCACAAGGAGTGAATGAACAAATAATATATATTCATTATAATATTTTTAATTTTCATTATATTAACACTACATAAATTGTGAGAAATTAAGAATATATAGAGCTACCTTTTTTTTTTTTTTTTTTTGGTACTGGGGATTGAACTCAGAGGCATTCTACCTCCAAGCTATACCCCTAGCCCTATTTTTTTTTATTCTTTATTTTGAAACCGAGTCTCACTACGTTGCGGAGTGCCTCACTAGGTAGCTGAGGCTAGCCGCGAACCCGGATCCTCCGGTCTCAGCCTCCCAAATGCTGGAATTACAAGCGTGCGCCACCACGCCCGGCTAGAGCTACCTTTTAAAAATAAATAATAGTATAACTTCAAATCAATAAATGTTTTAAAATGGAAATTAAGATACTAAAATAATCCAAAAAAAGGCAAAATAAGGAAGGAATAAATTAGAAGAATTAGAAACACAAAGAATAAAATGGTAACCTAAATTCAACAATATCAATAATTACATTAAGTATTGATAGGCTACACACTCCAATTAAAAGTCACAGATCATCAGGATGAATTTTTTAAAACTCAAGACCCAATTAACTGCTATGTATAAGACATACTCTTTAAGTATAAATTTAAAAAATTGAAAGTATATACCATGTAAAGAGTGGCCATAATAAGGCTGAAATGGTTATAATAAGATATAAAATAGATCTCAAGATGGAAGATTGAAGGAAAAGAACAGGAAAAAAGAGACTCCATGAAATTAGAAGGGAAATGAGTAGCATAGAGGAAGGGAATGTGGGGAGGGAAGAGGAGACTGTGAGGAAGGTACAGGGAAGTGAAATTGTGCTTTTATGTATGCATTAATATACCACAGTGAAACCCACAATTCTTTACAATTAATATGCACCAATTAAAATTTAAATTTAAAAAATTTTAAAGCCTAAATAAATAAAATAGCTCTCAAGAGTATTCTCAAGAGTAATTTTTAAAATTTTCATGATAACAAAAGATTTCATTCATCAGGGACGCATATCAGTCACAATTGTATATGTGCTTAATAGCCCTAAGATACATAAATTAAAACTGATAGAATTAAAGGGAAAACAGTTAATTTTACAGAGTAGACAACTGAATACTCCTTTTTCAGCAAATTATAGAAAAACTAGACACAGACAAGTAAATAAATAGAATAAAATCTTGAGCCGGGCATGGTGGCCCACGCTTGTAATCCCAGCATTT
>PVLC010018341.1:0-32186 GCA_004027655.1 Graphiurus murinus | reverse complement strand
TCTCTCTCTCTCTCTCTCTCTCTCTCTCTCTCTCTTTGGGATCGAGGACAGTATCCAAGCAGTAATAGTAACCGTTCTCTTAACCCTGCTTCTCTCACCCCACTCTTGTTCACCGTAACTGTTCCTCACAATAGTACCTCTCCAACAGACCCCCAACAACCTACGCCTCCAGCAACAGCAACAGCCCGCCTTCCTTCCTCCCTGGTGAGAGGCGGAGACTCTTAAAGCCACGCAGGGCCTGAGTCACAAGGTGCCCGCATACAGCTCTCACCTGGGCAGGCCAAGGGCCGGGCATGCTGGTGCATGCGCTCTGGCGTGGGGCAGCCCTAGGATGTTACCACCTGCAGCCGCTCCTGGCACTCTGCCAGGCGCCATCTAGAGGCAAGGTCTTTCCGGCCGGGCTAAGACCCTAACATTGTTCTTCTTTCTTTTTTCTCCCTTCCTTTTTCCTTCCTTCTTTCCTTTACTTCTTTCTTCTGTGGTATTGAAGTATTGAACTGTGGGGCATTCTACCTCTGAGCTATACCCCCAGTAGTAGTTTTGTTTTGTTTGTTTGTTTTTTAAAATTTAAAACAAGGCCTTGTTAAGTTATGGAGCACCTTGCTAAGTTGCTGAGGCTGTCTTGAACCTGTCATCCTCCTGTCTCAGCCTTCCAACTACTGGGATTACAGTGTGCACTAACATGCCCCAATCATCATGTGTTCATTCATTCACTTATTTGCCTTCCATCAGAAATTTCACCCAGATGGGATGGTCCATTTGGTAATAGGAAATAAGACTTTCTTTTTTCTCTGAGGAGCTATGGCCTTGGGGAGTTAATGACAAAATCTATAAGACTTCTTGTACCTCAGGCAGCAAGTCCACCATAATAATTGTCTTGAGAGAAGAAGAGCAGCCTAGGGTAGAAGCTTTACTCATAGAGAGCTAAGGCACATAAGCATTCTTCCAGTGGTGGACCAACCCTTCCCTTACGGTTTAGAATGTCCCCTGAAGGGCTCATGTGTTTATGTTCAGAGGTGATGTGGTTGAATCATGGGTTGTGTCTCATCAGCGATCATCCATTATTGGGTAGTAACCTGGTGGGTGGGGTGAGAATGGAGGAGGTGGCTCACTGGGGTGTGACTGTGGGGACCACACATATGTCCATGGGCCCCCTTCTCATTAGCTGTCTCTGCTTCTGGCCTCCATGATGTGAGGGCAGAGGCTTGGACTCTTCTCTTTGCTTTCCACTGCCATGTCCTGAGCCCCGCCGACTTCACCCAGCCTATCCTGGACTGAAACCTCTAAAATTTCCAGAACTATGAGCAAATTAATCTTCCTTCCTCTAAGTTATGGTGGCCATGTATTTTGGTTCACAGCAGTTAGAATGCTGATTAAAACACCAACCATCTTGATAACACTAATATGGTGCCCATAGGAAAGAGGTGGATCCAGCCCTGGGAAGAACTCCTAAGAAAATGGAAACAAATGTGTTTTCTTCCTATCACTGTGGAACCTGCAGAGCTGCCCATGAAGCTCAGAGACCTGTTTTGCTTGAGAGAATAATTCCATAGTGTCTAAGTACTTTACAGATAACTACCTTATCTAATTCTCACAACAATCTTATAAAATAGGAATTGCTGGGCTACAGACACAGAAATTGTGAGTAACTTTCCTATAATCACATAGCTAGTAATTGGCACTGCTGGGATTTCAGTCTGGCTACACACACAAAATTTCAATATAAATTATTGCATTTATTTGACCCATTTTCTTTCATGTAAATTCCTTACTAGAGGGTCTTCTTTTTCAAGACTATCATCAAAACTTGAGATTCAAGAGACAGGCAAGCTAGTATTGACAGAAATAAAAACGATAGTTTAAGCTGGGTGTGGTGGCACACACTTGTAATCCCAGTACTTGGGAGGCTGAGACAAGAAGATTGCAGGTTTGAGGCCAGCCTCAGCAACTTGCGAGGCCCTCAGCAACATAGTGAGATCCTGTTACAAAAATAAAGAAATAAAACTGGGCAGAGGTTAGAATTCAAAGGTAGAATGCCTCCGGGTTCAATCCCCAGTACCACAAACAGAATAAAACAACCCAATCGTTTAAAGAGCATGTGCACAGCAAGACATGTTCATTATTTTATTTACTTCTCTAAAAGCCTGAAGTCAGTATTTTATTATTACTCTATTATCAATGACCAGAGAATGGCTCTGAGAAGCTATGTTGTTACCACCATCACCCAATTGATTTGGACCTGATCATATATATATTTCAAATTGCCACTTAACTGCAACATTGACACAATTCCCATTTCTTCTCCATTTCCTTCCTCGTCACGATTCTGTGGCTTTGGAGGGCAAATGTTCCTCTCTAGTGTCCACATCCTCTCTTCCACCACTTCCCGAATAAATACAGTTTCCCCAGCTTCTCTTTATCTACCTGCTCTTTGTCAAGCTTGAGGTCTAAGATGCAAAATATTTAGATAGGTTGAAGCTTAGTTGCACATTTTAGGGCTGGGAAATATCCCAAGCAACCTCCTTTGCTATGAATTTCACAGTTAGAGGAGCTTTCCCAAAGGCACAATTTTCTAAGCTGAGCTTAAACCAAAGAACCCAACTCCTCGCACTAATAATTACTGAAATTCGTTGAGAATAACAATAGCTGGGTAAAGTCCAGTGTTTCCCTAAAGGGCAAGTATAATAGGCCTATAACTTCAAACGTGTAAGAATAATTTGTTATTCATGTTAATCCCCTTGCCATTGCCAGCCACATCAATCTTTTTCAAAGGGGGGGCACTGGAGAAACCATTGAAGTTTGAAGGGAAAAAATAGACACATAAGGTGAGCAGCAGCAGATAGCAACGCGGCTCTGGGATTCCGCTCTTGCTGCTGGGGACTCTTGTTTCCTCTGGGCTCACCTGTCAACTTGTGCCCATTTGGTTCCAACTCCCCAGTGAGACAGGGATGGGCTGGAGGGAAAACACCACCGGCAGGCCTTTTCTGACTATTCTAAGAAGGATGTTTTTCAAAATTCTTATCATGGAGGTGCAGGCAAAATGATCAGCCATTTTTAAAATTAATGCACATTCTACTCATTTAAGATCAGCTTCAACTCAGAAATGGGGTCTTCCTTTAAAGATGCACACACCCCCAGACAGTCACCCCCACTTCCAGGATTTCTTTTATTTATTGGTGCATTGTAGTCATACATCTTTGTTAGGTACAAGCTGGTAAAGGCATCCATGCACACATCCCTCATTTAACCCTTACCCAGTTCCCACCTCACTCCCTCCCCCTCCCTCCTTCTCAAGTTCAGTTTAGTGATTGACTTTGATATGTTTGTGAAAGTACATCATGTGCATTAGGGCCATTTCCAGGATTTAGTTTTCAAAGTTGCAAAAGTATTTCAGGCAGTAGCTGACAATAAAAGGAGAAAATACCACACGGATCGAGGTGACTCTGAGAAACAATAATTCAAATGGATTGAAGGAACCTGGGGACCAGCATCTTCTGAGAAAAGAAATAAATGGTGTTGGTAGTTTTTATGGCTTCCCCTCATCCCTTTGACTTAAATTGTGAATGAAGATTTATGGGAGGCTTTATCTACTCACAGTCGCAGATGGGCTCCAACACACCTTTATCTTCTTGCGCCATGCACATAGAAAGAAGGGGAAGAAATGATTTTTTTTTCCACTTTGGCTGCCTTGGCATGGCACCAGAAAATGGGGCACTACTTGATGTCTAGCTGTCCCAGCTCTTGGCTTTTGAGAGAAAGCAAAGCACCTTTTAGGATGACACTGACCAAAGGGTTTGCTAAAGGATGAGTATCTTAGTTCTTTTGGACGAAGGTATTTTGAACAAAATACCTTAAATTGGGTACTTTATAAATAATAGATTTTTTTTTTTCTCACAGTTCTGGATGTTGGGAGGCCAAGATCAAGGGGCTAGAAGGTTCATCATCCAGTCAAGAAAATTCTCTACTCCATATATGGGTGCCATATTTGGGGCCTTGTTGCTGCATCCTCATGTGCTGGAACAGCTCCCTTGAACTTCTTTTCTAAGGTCATTCATCCCATTTCTGGGGCTCCACCTTGATCATGCATTTTGGGGGATGGAGAGCATGTTTGGACCACAGCAATGGGAAACTCAGTGCTTGCTTTCAAAAAACAGGGCAATTGATCCTCCCCTCTGTGATTGAACATACACCCTTGAGGCTCCTAAAAAGGGAACTTCAGCTTCCACCCCCTCTTTTCTTGAATTAGTAGCTTCTGCAGCCTATGGGTAGTCTACTACCTCAGTCACTACTTGGGAGTCACTGAAGGAGGAGTCATGTTGGGATGTGAGACCATCTGATGCTTCACATTGTCAGGGGCAGGCCCAGGAGACAGAGGGTGGTGCTCTGAAATGCACTCTGTGTGCATTGCTATGAAAGCAGAGCAGATACTAATACTTATCTAAACAAATTATCCTGGGTTTGTCAGGCTTGTACCTCCATCTCCAGACCTCCTCCTCCTCCTCCTCCTCCTCTTCCTTCTCCTCCTCCTCCTCCTTCTTCTTTTTGTTTTACTTCTGAAGTATATTTTTCTCTTTAATTATTTTTATAGTTTCTTAGTTCAAAAAGTTATAAACCATCACAAAATACTACAGCAACATAAGCATACAAATTAAAAGAATGCTGAGATCTCTTACCCACAGCATCCTGTTCTTCAACACCATTAATACTCTGTACATATTCTTCCAAAACATTTTTTTTTTTGGTACTGGAGATGGAACCCAGGGGCATTCTATCTTCAGGTACCTCCAACCCTATTCTATTTTCTCTCTCTCTCTCTCTCTCTCTCTCTCTCTCTCTCTCTCTCTGTTTTGTACTGAGGATTGAACCCAGGGGCATTCTACCCCTGAGTTATATCACCAGCCCTATGTTTTATACTTTAGTTTGAAATAGGGTCTCATTAAGTTGCTAAGATTGGCCATGAACCAGAGATCCTCCTGTCTCAGCCTCCCAAGTACTGGAATTACAAGTGTGCACCACCACACCCTGTCTATTCTATTTTTTATTTTGAGACAGGGTTTCACTAAGTTGCTGAGGGTCTCACTAAGTTGCAGAGGCTGGCCTCAAACCTGTGATCCTCCTGCCTCAGCTTCCCAATTACTAGGATTATAGGAGTGCACCACTGTGCTCGACTTCCAAAACTTTTTCTAAGCACAAACGTCTGTATATATTACTGTAGGTTTTATTTCCAGCATTCTCTATAGATTCTGCCTCTGAAAACTGTGTTGGTCTGAACATGACCATTCTCTTCCACTGTCCTGGCCCAGACTTTAGATACATCTTTAAGTTCGTAGTCTCCATGGAACCCTGGCTTAGGTTTCCACACACAATAGCTTGGCTTTGGCAGCCTGCCCCAGCTCTGAGTCAGTTCAGCCATTTATCATGTTTAAGCTGTGTTTTCTGGAGCTTAAACATCTTTTGTTTGCTTTTTAAAAGTTGCCAGGCTTTTTGCTCATCAGTAATAGAAGAGATTTAGCCATGGTGCTTTTATGAGGTAAAATGCAACCAAGTTGTGAGTAAGATTTCTAGCCTAGAGAGAATGAACTGTGTTTTCTAAATTCTAAGAAAATGTGGATTATAAGATTTAGTAACAGATATTTGTGGGGAAAATAACAAAATATTAATTAAGCATATTTGGAGCTCTAGTATGATTTTATGAACTATTAAAACATTGAAATGGTTTTATTTTAATGTGTATTTTTGAATCAAGAAAACAGTAGTTGCAGACTGAGGATGTAGCTCAGTGGTAGAGTGCTTGACTAGCATGGGTGCATTTCTGGGCTTAATCTCCACTAACTCCTCCCCAAATATGATCATTTCACTTATTCATATTTCAGGTTATGAACTAAGATCCCCACACACTTCACCCCCTTCTTTTGGCATGGTCTGCCTCAGTATGTTACCGTACACAATTATGAACTTAAAAATGGATAGGTTCAAATACTGAATGTTTAACACGAACATAAGTTGGAACCTGAATTTATCTAAATCATCTTGACGTTTGCACTGGCACACTCATCTTTGCTATTAAAGGGCTGTCTGGGATGATTTCTCCACCAGGAATCCTGCCCATTGCCCTTAAAAATTAAATCATACCTGTAGGTGATCCTTCTCTTCATGGTTATGGTAGAAAGCTTGGGTTTTAGTCATAAGTCTAGAAATTGATGACATGGACAGGATATGGAAATACAAAGGTTAGGGAAAGAATGTAAACTAATGGTGACTTCTGTTTCTGGATGAAGTTACCAAATGAGCTGATATGACAAGGTCATACAGCAACAGGTGCCATGCAGGCCACTTCTTGATCTCCCCTCCCCAGTCAGCTGACAATTTCTCTGGGAACCAGAATTATAACTTCCAACATACATGGGATGATCAAGCCATGAGGCTGGTCTAATGAGACCTACCAAATATCACAACCCTGCTCAATCTATTATGACATCTAACATCCTACCACTAGGAATTTACTTATTTGCATATCTAAGTCCCTGGTGAGTTTCTAAGAAGAGCAACAACTTAAGCCATTGCTGTTTAACTGATGCATGCCTAGAAAGCTATTAGGATCTAAGGTTGAGGAGTAAGATATAAGGAAATACCAGGAAAGCTGAGGAATAAGATATAAGGAAACACCAGGAGTGAAAATGGACATTTAGAGAAAAGTTAAGGTATCAAAAACAGATTGCAATTTCTTCTTCATCTCCCCTATGGTTTGCCCTTTTGTGGAAAACCCTCCTGATCAGTGGAAAATCTTTTCAAGGAGAAATAATTCACTCTAAGGAACCTGGAAGAGGATTAATTCTAAGCAGATACTTACTGACTTTGAACCCAAAGGAGAAGTCTCAGATTCTAACTATTCTGACCCTCTTTTCAGTGTGGCTATGAATATCAATGGCATTGTTAATAAAGCTATGTTGCCATCCAACCAAAAGACAGCCCCATGTGGCTCCAAGCCCCTCCTTGCTATGGGTCAATTCCTACCAGAAAATAACAAAACTTTTAAAAATGAATAGAGTAATTAATTAAATATCTCAGAGAACCTCATTAAAACATTTTACTATTTGCACTGATTATTGTGTGGCCGCTTACACAGATGCTCATAAATCTGACTACATTAGGTTCTCAGGCCTTTATTTCAGTTAATTTCTTCTCCCTATGTGGACTTGCCCAGGAAATGAGATTTAATGAGTCACCATCCTCCCTGATAATCACAGGAGAGCTCATTAGCTTTTTGTCAGATTTGTACCTACTATCTGCCCCCAATATGCCTCTGACTTCTTTTGAGTTAAATATGATATTACCAAAAGGGAGAGCTCCAAAGAATGTTTCTGTATTGAATGCTGTGGAACTGAAACACTATATACGCATTTTTACTTATGTTAAAAGGCACACGAGAGCAGAAGGTAAGAAAACAACAAAAAATAGCAGTCCCTATTAATGGCATCATGATTTAGATGACACACATCATTAAAAAGAAATGAAGTCTAAGCTGGATCTGGTGGTACATGCCTGTCATGCCTGTAATCCCAGTATTTGGGAGGCTAAGGCAGGAGAATTGCAAGTTTAAGTCCAGCCTTAGCAATTTAGCGAGATCTTCAGCAACTGAGCAAGACTCTGTTTCAAAATAAAAAGGGCTTGGGGTATAGTTTGGAGGTATACTGCCCCTGGATTCAATCCCTGGTACCAAAAAAAAAAAAAAAAAAAAAAAAGACAATTTACATGCTTGTTAGTCTTTTTAAGTGTCTTTAAATGTCTGAGCTAAGCAAAGCCAGAGAGATTTCAAAGGATAGAAGGAAATAGCCTTGTGATTCTTATAATTTATCGAGTTTGAAGAGTTCTCCATCATATATCTTGGGATAACTGACCAAGTCCTCCTAACCTCATAATCTTCAGTTTTAACTGAGAAGACTTGAAGGATCACAGTAATTCATGGAAGGGGAAAAGTCCTATACTGACCTCAACTACAGGGTTGAATTGGATCTTTAGTCCTTCCACAGGCCATCTTAGATTGACTTACCTGGCAATGAGATTGTCCAGAAAGGAAGACACAACACTAATGGCCTTCAGCAGAAATCACCCACGTGACTTTCCAGGTTCTCTTTTGGGTTCCTCAGTAGGCTACCATCCCCTTCCTAAGAATATGGAGAGTTACCTGGGTGGGGGTGTTGCTCTAAGATAGCTGAGTGGCTGCCATGGACTAACACTCATTTGCTGATCAGTGCCTATGGAACTAAACAAGGGCCACAAAGCCTATTTGAAATGCATAAGACTAGTAAGTTCTGGAATCTTTAGGTTCCAACACAAGTGGTTCTTAGTGCCCCACCTTTTTTTTTTTTTCTTGGCTAAGAATCTTTTAAGAATCTGATGACACTTCTCAGAAAAAGAAACACAAAAGGCCAATAAATGTATGAAAGATGTTCAACATCATTAGCAATCAGGGAGATGCAAATCAAAACTATGCTGAGATTTCATGTAACTCTAGTTAGAATGGCAATAATCAAGAACACAACAGTAACAAGTGCTGGCGAGGATGTGGGGAAATAGGAACTCTTCTACACTGTTGGTAGGATTCCAAGATAGTACAACCACTGCGAAGATCAGTATTGAGGTTTCTCAAAATACTAAGAATAGAACCACCATATGACCCAGATATACCACTCCTTGGTATCTTTCCAAAAGAATTAAAGCCAGAGGACAATAGTAATTCATATATATCCATGTTTATAGCAGTATAATTCACAGTAGCCAAACTATGGAACCAACCTAGGTGTCTGTCAACAAATGAATGGATAATGAAATGTAGTATATATGCACAATGTAATTTTACTCAGCCATAAAAAGCAAGGTTATGTCATTTGCAGGAAAATGATTAGAACTAGAGAATATTATGCTAAGTGAGATCAGCCAGTCACAGAAATTCAATGTTTGTCATATGTGGAAGCTAGAGAGAAAGGAAGCAAAAGTGACTTTAGATAATTGAGGGGAGTGACCAGTGGAAGTAAATGGGAGAGGGGGTGGGAGGGGAATGGGAGAATTGATGAAAGAAACAGTCCAAGTTGTGCTGTGCCCATGTATGAAGGTATTACTGCCAATCTCGCACCTGTCTATGGGGAGTGCTGGGGAGTGGGGTGAGACCTGAAAGAATCACACCAAGACGTATGTACCTGTTTATATGAATCTGAACCTCACTATGACGAAATTAAAATGTACCACTAAAATTATCTTAAAAAAGAATCTGATGAAAAAATATGAACTTTATCCAGGGAAAATGTGCTACTCCTCTACAATGCATGTATGTCCCTACTTTGGGTCCCTGGACCTAAATTTAATTCTCTTATATAGATTACGGTGTCAAGAGACATAAGAAATTGTAACACTCATAGAGAACTTATTGTATGCCAGGTACTATTTCATGTCATTTAACTACTACAACAATCCTATGAGGTACATCTGTTGTTACTCCCATTTTACAGGTGGGAGAACGGAAGCACATGAATTGAAACACCATGCCCAAAGAGCTGGAAGAACTGGAGCTTCAAACCCAGCATGCCTCTAGCATCTGTGCTCTGAACGACAACGTCATGCTGCCTAACATAACACATTTGTATTTTAAAGCATGCTCACTTCTGCGTTTTTCATTTAGGTGATTAGGTGGTTATTGCCATGTTAGTGGGTGTTGGGAACATTTCCAAAGAGGAATCAGAGATTCGCTTAGCACACTACTTCAGACAGTGAAGTCACACTTGACGAGATTAAAAATTAAAAACCTAAATTTTGATTTGAGCCTCCTCCTTCTATTAGCTACAGGTTGCTGCACCCCGGGAATGTCTTTGATTCCTTTCTTACAACTGTCCATCGCCTTGAGGACTAAGCCAGCATGGGGAGGTTTTGAAGCCAGGTGGTGTTTCCTGTAAAAACCTGGCTTCCTGCAGCTCACAGAGCAGCTTTGCTTCT
This sequence comes from Graphiurus murinus, assembly GCA_004027655.1. Lineage (NCBI taxonomy): Eukaryota > Metazoa > Chordata > Mammalia > Rodentia > Gliridae > Graphiurus > Graphiurus murinus. The sequence goes on along the minus strand of PVLC010018341.1, from coordinate 22,199 downwards.
ACAAAGGAAAAGACATAGGAAGGAGAGGAGAGCTATCCTTCTACAGAGAATAAAAATGCTCTGTGCATGTGATCACAATGGACATTAGATGCATAGCCTAGACCTAACTGATATGTAAAATGTTTTTAAAACATTTCTTAATTTAAAAATATTTTATTAAACATATTGTATTCAAAATGTTATTTTAACACACATATAAAAATTAAAATTAATACAACATTTTATTCTTTTGTGTGTGTGCGGTCCTGGGGATGGAACTCAGGATGAACTCAGGGACATGCTACCTCCGAGCTACACCCCAGCCCTGTTTTTTATTCTTTATTTTGAAACCGAGTCTCACTAAGTTGCGGAGTGCCTCACTAGGTAGCTGAGGCTGGCCGCGAACCCAGATCCTCTGGTCTCAGCCTCCCGAATGCTGGGATTACAAGCGTGCGCCACCACGCCCGGCTTCCCTTTTTTTTCTTAAATTTTGAAACAGGGTCTCGTTAAGTTGCTGAGGCTGTCCTCAGACCTGTGATCCTCCTGTCTCAGCTTCCCATGTACTAGTATTATAGGCATGTACCACCATGCCTGAGTTTATACATTATTTAAAAAAAAATTTTTGGAATTTTAATTTCTTCATTGAGGAAAGAGATTCCTTCCCTTATCTGAGCTCTCAGTCGCATTCTTCAGTGCTCTGCTATTCTCAGACCTTGGTGAATCTCTCCCTTGTCAAAACCGCTATCAGCATGCTCTGCCCATTCTTCACAATCTTTCATTGTAGGATATTGGTCTTGGCTTCCTGCTCAAGTGGAACACCAGAATGTGCAAGCACAACCCCTTTTCTCTAAAAATGCATAAAAATGCTGGGGGAAAAGTAGCAACAACTTTTGTTTGAAATAGAACCCAAATCATGAGAAAAAGAGTAAAAAGTAGAAAGATATCCCCAGGTACTAGAAGCAAAGAGGAGCGCATAGCTGGAGCTTCCATCTTGTTCTCTGTGGAGAGGTGCCTGCCCTGTTGTTCCCACAAAGCATGAAGTTAGACACAGCCCTGATGGCAAGGAGCTGGGCTGAAATGTCCACTGAGCAACAGGAGAGGCAGAAGAACTGACAGCTCAGAATGAAGTCAAGACCCTAGAAGGCCCAGCAAAGGGACGAGGCAAGGAACTCTGTCTTTCCCTAGCTTCAGGTGGCAAAAAAAAAAAAAAAAAAAAAAAATCAGTGATAGGAATAAAAATCCCAAACTCATGGCATCTCCCTGTAAATTAACCTCAGTGAAGGAATTAAAATAGCTGGACATGGTGGCGCATGCTTGTAATTCCAGCATTTGGGAGGCTGAGACCAGAGGATCTGGGTTCAAGGCCAGCCTCAGCTACTTAGTGAGGCCCTCCACAACTTAGTGGGACCTTGTTTCAAAATAAAGAATAAAAAATAGGGTTGGGGGTATAGCTCAGAGGTAGAATGCCCCTGAGTTCAATCCCCAATACTGCAAAAAAAAAAAAAGAAAGAAATTAAAATAAAATCTGGCTGCAGAGTAATAAATCTACCGAGATGCCCCTGTAAGAAAATAAATAAGCTACTTATTTCTTTTTGTGTGTGCTGGGGATTGAACCCAGAGGTATTCTACTTCCAAGCTATACCCCCAGCCCTACTTTATTTTTTATTTTCAAACAGAGTCTAGCTAAATTTCTGAGAGCTTCACTATGTTGCTGAGGCCGTCATCAAGCCTGCGATCCTCCTATCTCAGTCTCCCAAGTACTGGGATTACAGGCATGTGCCACCATGCCCCGCCTAAAAAACTACTTTGTAGAAATGTTTTTACAACCATGGAAATCCTCAGGATGTGAAGAACTCTTTCTGAAAGGAAACTCATAATTGAAAGAAAAAAATTTACAAGTTACAAGAGGAAATGACTCTCCATAAGAGTAAGCAGACAAAACAACCTAGAAGGTAATATGCTAAGAATTTAAGATAATAGACCAATCTGAAGGTGGCAGTACATATATATTTATAGTGATTAAAGAGATAAGACCACTAGAAACCACCATGTAAGAGTAACACATCATGTAATAAAAACAGACTTGAAAATGAATCATGTTGTACTTTTAGAAGTAAAAAAGTAGAATCACTGCAGTGTAAAACTAAATGAATGGTGTATATAGTTCCCTACAGCTAGCATAACAAACTGGGTGCCTTAGAACAACAGAAACATATCACCTCCTAGTTCTAGAGGTTGCAAGTCTTCAATCCAGGTGTTTGCAGAGCTTTACTCCCCTGAAGCCCAGAGGGGAAAGATCCTTCCTTATTTCTGCCAGCTTCTGGAAGCACCAAGATGCCCTTGCAGGGTAACTCTAGTCCTCACATAGCTCTGCCCATTTCCTTTTCTTCCAAGTCCACTCTAGGACATGTCTGTGTCCAAGTTTTTCCCTTTCTATAAGGACACAAGACAGAGTAGATTAGGGCCCATACTAACAACCTCTTTTTAATTTGATTAACCTCTGTAAAGACTCTTTCTAAATAAAGCCACATTCTAAAATACTAGGGGTTAGGACTTCAACAAATTTTTTTTGAGGCCACAATCCAACCCATAATAAATGGGTTTAACAGTAGGTTATATACAGTGGAATAGGATCAATGAAATGAAAGCTAGAGCTGAAAATTTTACCCAGAATACAGCATAGAAATATTAAGAGATAGAAGATATAAAAGTTAAGTTATACAGGCAGAATAAGATGAGCTACCATATATTTCTTAAGAGTTCCAGAAAGATGGAGTAAAATGGATAAGAGAGAAGCAGTATTCAAAGACATAATGGATGAGATTTTTCTAGAATTTATGAAAATAGATCCTTAGATCCAAGAAATATACTGATTAAAGTAGGAAAAAGAAAAATAAATCCTCAGCTATATGCATCCTCATGAAACTTCAGATCTTCACAAATAAAATCTTAAAAGAGCTGAGCATGGTAGCATATTTCTGTAATCCCGGTATTTGAGAGGCTGAAACAAGAGAATTGCAGGTTCATAGAGGCCAGCCTCAGGGACTGAGGGAGGCTAGATTAAAAAGTGTTAAAAACATAGGAGGAATAAGTTCTAGTGTTCTACAGCACAGTAGAGTGACTATAGCAATTTATTATATTTATTATAACAATTTATTATATATTTATCAAGAATTAGAAGAGAGGAATTTGAAGGATCCCAACACAAAAAAATGATAAATACTTAAGGAGATGGAAGTTCTAATTACCCCAATTTTGTCATCACACATTGTATACATGTATTAAATTATCATACCATACTCCATACATATGTATGACTATGTGTTGATTAAAAAATATAGTTGTTATTTGAAATTTAAAATCTATGTTGATTAAAGTCAGGATGGAGTTTAACAATTGGGGGGCCAGTGTCTAGCAGGGGCCATGAAGGGGGCCTCCAGGAGCCATGTTGGGTTTCTTGATCTAGATTCTGATGATATGTGTGCACTGAGTTACACTCATGATAAGTGCACTTTTTTATATGTATTCTATACTTTGATAACAATTTTTGGCAAGAGAAACCAGAAGAAAAAGGATTAGTATCTTCAAAGTGCTGACGAGAAGTCAGCTAAAAATTACTCAAATAGAATGAAAAATAAGGACATTTTCAATCAAATGAAAATTGTAGACTTTCCAATTCCCTACCTTGCTGAAAGAATCACTAAAGGAGGTACTACAGTAAGAAGAAAACTGAACCCTAAAGGAGGGGTCAGCATTACAAGGGGCAGTAGTGAGGCAGGAAACTGAGAAATATGTGAATTAAATCTAAGTAAACACTCCCTGAAAAAACAACAGTAAGCATGATTAGCTTTTATCCAGGTTGAGTCAAAATTCTAGAGGAAAACTAATGTGGATGGTGAGAGAGATCTTTGAGTAGAAGGTTCTTGAATTATTTGGGAGAAGGGAAAAAAATAAACTTTAACTTTAAGAATGTAGGTTAAAATATAATGACTACTAAAATATAAGAAATAGAATGTATAACTTGCAAGCAAGTAGAGAGTAGGAAAAAAAATAAAGAAAATTCAGTTTATTCAAGAGGAGCCAAAAATAAAAATAAATAAATAAAAAGAAGGGAAAAATAAGTCAAGAAAAGACAGCATATACTACAAATATGATTGTTGAAAGAAATAATGAAATTTAAATGTTTAGTAAAATAAACTGGTCAATTAAAGACGATATTAAGGGTTTTTTGTTGTTGTGTTTTTGTTTTTTTTGCGGTACTGAGGATTGAACTCAGGAGCATTCTACCTCTGAGCTTTACCCTCAGTCCTATTTTTTATTCTTTATTTTTAAACAGGGTCTCATTAAGTTGCGGAGGGCCTCACTAGGTAGCTGAGGCTGGCCGCGAACTCAGATCCTCTGGTCTCAGCCTCCCAAATGCTGGGATTACAAGCATGCACCACCACGCCCGGTTAAGTTTTTAATAATTCAGTTATATTCTTATTGGAAGAGTCATGCATGATATATAATGACACAAAAAGTTGGAAGAAAAGAATGGGGAAAAGATATATTAGTCAAATACCCAAAGAAAGTTAAAACAAACTAAGATCAGAAAAAAAAAAAAGGGTAAAAACCCTTACTAAGAATTACAAATACTCACTAGTTTATGTAAGAATGAAAAGGACAAATTCTTCAGGAAGATATAATAATCATGAGATTGAATGAAGCAAAGAACATTACTTCAAACTATATGAAGCAAAAAATTTAACCAAATTATTATAAGGAGAAATTGATAAATTCTCCATAATGCTAGGAGAAACATTTTTCAACACTCCTGTAAGTCTAGTTGACCCACACACATTTCATCTCCATAACCAGACTTTAAGATCCTTGGGGTCAGAAGAGATGTCTTCTATGTTTCCCAGTGTGAGAGATGCATTTCCCTTGCCCACAAAAACATAACCCCTCCTCACACAAAAGAATGGAAAACTAAGTGCTGTAGACAAGTGCACAACACAGAAAAGATGTACTCATAATTTATGACTGACAGCAGACACTTCTTTTAACAAGCCAAACTATTACAAATAGAATAACTAATGAAGACATAAAATAATGGATTGAAATGAGAAAAGAAAATTGTGTCACTGTTCTGTAGCATTTATGAGACACCAGGTTTATTCCTTAAACAATTAAATTACTATATAAAATAATTGGGAGAGCACTTATGTTCATTTTAAATGTGTGTGTGTGGGGGGGGGGAGGAATGCACCTGGAAAGGTTAAGAACTGTAAATAGTTCTTTGAAAGTTTTTGCAGAGTTGGACTAAGACAACAGCAATGATGCTGCCCCCTAGTGTCAGAGAACAGCAACCCACACATGACAGAGAGAGAGAGAAAACTGAATACCCTATGGATTATTTTCCTTAAGTACTAAGCAGTAGACCATAGAGCTGATGGTGTAAATGTTCAATCAATGTTATCATCACTTTTATCATTCTTAGACTATAAATACATGTCTATGTAACAGATCACCAGCTGCAAAGTCACACCCCAGAGAGAGGGCAAATTTTTTCAGGGAATAGCCTTTGGCCATTTTTCTCAGAAGGCTTAACCATCAGACACTTGGAGGCTTCCTCATGCAAAGGCAGCTCTTTGAAAGCCAGTAGTGTGATGTTCTGTCCTAAAGAACACTGAGACTATCCATTCTGGAATAGAATGCCATTCTCATATGGTCCACAAGTAATAGAAAGATAGAATATAGGGATTTGGGTTACAGTTCAATAGGTTCCATCCCATGCCTGTGTCCCATGCAATGGGTTCAAAGTGTATGAATTCATGTTAAATACAGTGAAAGTCCAGATTTTATTTGTCAAGAGATTCTTTAAATAAATGTCATAACCTATAGGTGGCATGCAGCCATTTTATTATTTCTTACTTTAAAAATATGAGTTCCAAACTGAAATTGTTGAGAAAGCCTAGCATACAATTTCCATGAGGCTCTCATCTTTATCCAGTGTCCCAGAGCATGTTTTCAACAATTCATTTCTTAAACAGAAAGACAGTTTTAAGATCCTTGCAAGTCTTAACTTATACATAAATACTCTTTGTAATTTGTCTCATTTCCCCTAAAGTCTTGGTCATTTCATTGTGCAGCTTAATAAATATGTTCGATCTTCTTTTTCCAGAGTTATGACTAAGCAAGGGCAAAGGAGGTGAAGCTGAGTGCTGAAGGACCATGGCCATAGCCAATCTGATGCTTACCTGGCAGTCTGAAATGCTTTAGTCCTGCTTCAAATGTTTGATTTGTGGCCCTCACACAAAAGGAAAATTAGGTATTGTGATTCAGAGCTAAACACAAATCCAGTCAGTTTTCAATCTACCTGCTTGATTATTTTTATGTTTTAAAACATTTTTGATAATTAAAAACCACAATGAGCCAGCTGTGGTGGTGCAGTACATGTCTGTTATCCCAGTATCTGGGAGGATAAGACAGGAGGATCATCAGTTGGGGGCCAGCAGTGCGTGGTAACTTAGTGAGCCCCTGTTTCAAAAACAAATTATGGCTAGGGGTGTAGCTCAGAGGTAGAATGCGCCTTGGTTCAATACCCAGTAAAATACACACACACACACACACACACACACACACACACATACATACATACACACACATACACATATATACACACAAATAAATAAATAAGAATAAAAAATAAAAACCATAATGAGCCACCTGTTCAAACCCACCAGAATGACCAAAATAAGTGTACAACACTAAGTGTTGGCAAGGGTGTAGAGCATCTGGGATGCTTACAAACTGCTGGGCTGTGTATGTGTGTAAAATAGAACTTATCTTTTTTTTTTTTTGGTGGGGGCAGTTATTGGGGATTGAACCTAGAGGCATTCTACCTCTGTTGGGGGCCTAGTCTGGCCAGCTGAACCTCGCCTCTAGATGGCGCCTGGCAGAGTGCCAGAAGCGGCTGCAGGTGGATAACATTCTGGAGCTGCCCCACGCCAGAGCGCATGCACCAGCACGCCCGACTCGTGGTCGGTCCAGGTGAGAGCTGTATGAGACGCCTCGTGGCTTAGGCCCTGGGTGGCTTTAAGAGCCTCCACCTCTCACATGTAGAGAGTTGGCTGACTGGGTTGTTGCGGTGGTTGTTGCTGGGGAAAGAGTTGCTTAGAAAAGAGTTGCTGTTGGGGAAAAGCTGGAGTGAGTTGCTGGAAAAGTTCTGGGAAAAAAAGTTGTGGGTTGCTAGTGGAAGACGGATTACTAGAGAGAGGGGTTATTGGAAGTCTGTTAAAAAGGCACTATTTGGAAAGATGACTTCTGTACTGTGTTTGTTATTGCTTGTACAGTGCCCCTGATCCCCAAAAGAGAGAGATATAATAAAAGAGGTTCAAACCAACAACATTCAGGCAGCATCTTTACTGGGGCCCCATGGCTGAGGGTTCACCTGGGGCGCCCGATATACCTTCAAAGGGCATCCCTAGCCCGATTTTATTTCTTTATTCAGAAACAGGTCTCACTAGGTTTATGAGAGCCTCACTACATTGCCAAGGCTGGCTTTGAACCTGCAATCTTCCTGTCTCAACCCCCCAAGTACTGGGATTACAAGCATGTGCCATCACACCCAGCGGTACTTATCATTTAAAATAAATGAAAACAGGTCCACAAAAACACCTGTGCATGAAGAGTGGAAGCTTTTGGGTTTTTTTGTTTGTTTGTTTGTTTGTTTATTGGGTTTTGTTTCGACAGTGTTCAACTTTATTGTTTCTTTTATGGTTTATGGTTTATGTGTTTGGTGCTTTAAGAAATTTTGCTTATCCCTAGGGTTGTGACAACTTTTCTTTTTTTTTTTTTTCTTCTAGCAGTTTATGCTTTCAGTGTGTGTATCTAGGTCATCATTCATGTAGAGGTAACAGAAATACTGGTACCTGTTCATAGTACCAAACTGGCCCCAAACTGGGCACAACCAAATGTCCGTCAACAAGAGACTGCATAAATACAGTGTGGTATATCCATACAGCAACCAAAGGAATAAAAAATGGATGCACACACCAACATAAATGAATCTCAGAAACATCATGTTGAGTGAAAAAAGGCAGACACAAAAGGATACACTGGATGATTCCATTTGCCTAAAGTTTAAAAAGCAAACCAGGGACAGAAGTCAGCACAATGGTTTCCAGGGCTGGAGAATGAGAAACTGTCAACAGGAGTGGAGCACAAAGGAATTTTCTAGGAGATTGACATGTTCTACAACTTGCTTTGAAATTCACTTGTTAAAACTCTTCAAACTGTGTACACTCGGAAATTGTGCATTTCATTGTGGGTACATCATACCTCAATGAAAAAGAACATTGATTTCAATACCAATATTGCTCTGATACATTTAATCTACCAGAAAACATCTTCCAAGGCACAAGACTGTTTTCCCAGAAATTAAGCAAATGTATCTTCAGCTTTTTGGACCTTGTCTTTATCTAGTGTTGTCATAGTGTTATATAGTAGCTCTAAGCCAGGAAAGCAAAACCAAAGCAAGGTGAAGTTATACCTCTGAGGGAGGAGCTAACTTTTCCAGGTTGTGCTCTTTGAAAAATTACTAACAGAAGATTCTTGGATCTCTGCCACTTGCCCTAGCTAGGAATAGTTAAGTGACAATGAACAGGACCCATTCTAAATAGTTTTATTTTCCAAACAGGAGCATGCCGCAGAATCCCAGATTTCATTTTGAATTCAGTATTCTCACCTCATCCATTATTCATCCACACAGCATTTTCTTGGTTTATGATTTTACTAAATTTCTTCATTTGAATTATGGCCTTGTGGTCAACAGCAGGCAATATATTATTCTTATATAATTTTTAAATACAAAGGCAAATGGCATGGAACAATTAGAATCGATGGCTTGGGAGTCTGGTGTCGGGTGTCATAGGCAAACTCTGTGCTCTTGACTTTAACCTATGGGTTCCACTTCATGTGGGTTGTATTTTTCATACATCAGGGGTTTTTATAAATTTACTATTCAATCCAGCAGCCCTACTTTGTTCACAAAATATAAGCAAAACAAATATGTCAGGGTAATGATGCCAAAGCTCTCTCTTATTGAAAAAAAGCAGTTTATTAATACCTTATTGCTACAAGCTAGATCTTATTATCATCTTGGGTCATTTAGAATCTTATTAGGTATTCTGCTGGTGGATGAATAATCCTGTGATAAATTCTTTGCCATGTCCTTCACAGTTGTCATAGCAGGATCATAAACAGCATTTATAACAATCTAGCCTAGAGGAAGCGGCTGACAATGGTCTGCTTAGCATGCAGGAAATATTCAGATCGGCTGTGTCTGGTTAGACAGGTGCCCACAGGAGAGCTCCCAAAGTTAAATGTAGCATGGGTTTCTCTGAAGATTCCCCTTCGAAAAAGGCACGAGATCAGGGACATGGGGACCAAAAGCACTTTGGAAGCCACAGATAGTTTCTTCCCATCAGATCTGCCGGGCAGCAGGAGAAGGCCGAGCCACAAGCCATTTTATCCCTGACAGGCTGTTCAGGTCTTTATTCACAAACTCCAGATGAAGGTACCAATTATTTTTTGGTGACTTATTTTTTTCCCCTCATTTTGACTTCATATACAAAACTGTCACTTGCCTGCATTACTGCTCTGTGTCTAATTTGTACCCTTACAAGATGAATTGGAAGAGGAGCAAGATCATGGGTGTAATTCCCAGCACATGCCAGTAACTTCTGCTGTATTCCAAAACTGTATATTGCTGCACGTATGAAAACTCATGATATGTGTACACACACACACACACACACACACACACACACACACACACACAGAATGCAAATCTACCACCACTCTTAGAAAATCCCTTATAAGACAGGCATGGTAGTGCATGCCTGTTATCCCAGTAGTTGGGAGACTGAGACAGCAGCATTGCAGGGTTGAAACCTCAGCAATGTAGTGAGACTTTCAGCAACCTAGTGAGATCTTGTTTACAAACAAACAAACAAACAAACAGACGGGCTGGGTGTATGTTGGAGGTAGAATGTCCCTGGGTTCAATCCCCAGTACCACTAAGTAAGTAAGTAAGTAAAATAAATAAATAAATAACCCCATGCAAGAAACAAATGAGCCAGTCTGCTATTTTTTCAGTCTCATCTCCTGCTATTTCCTAACAGTTATATCATAATTAATCCACAATTAACTTATTATATTCTAATAAATTCTGGGCTTTTATAAAAGTTGTTGTATTCATTCAGAATGTCCTTGCTCTTTTTTTCCTTTGACAGATGCCTTAATTTGGATTCTCCTGGAAGCAGAACTTTAGAGGAAGATATGGAAGGTGGTGGCTGGAAGCACATGCAGGGGAATGTGGGTGTGAGACAGGGGAGACAGGGAAGCCAAGGATAGGGGACAGGTTAACACTGGCCAAGGAGGTCCCATCCCCTTGGAGATCTCTGAGAAAAAGGAGGGAGGAACCTAGGATATTTATGTGTTTGCTCCCAGGAGGGAGCTGCTCCTTGCTGGTAAGCTCAGTCCTCAGCACCTGCAGCCTGCCAGCAAGAAAAAACCCTCAAAATGGTGGAAATCGCCGGGTCAGAGGCACATAATGGCGGGTGCCAAGGTGATGTGGGTGGGGCACTGACAGCATCCACTCCCTCCTTACTCTTTTTTTTTTTTGTGGTACTGGGGATTGAACTCAGGGGCATTCTACCTCTGAGCTACACCTCAAGTCCAATTTTTTATTCTTTATTTTGAAACAGGGTCTCACTAAGTTGCGGAGTGCCTCACTAAGTAGCTGAGGCTGGCCACGAACCTGGATCCTCCAGTCTCAGCCTCCCAAATGCTGGGATTACAAGCGTGCGCCACCACACCCGGCTCCTCCTTACTCTTCAAATCTTAATCTGAGTGCCATTTTCTCCAGGAGAGCTTTCTCGATTTCCAGGTCTGAGTTAGACAGTCCATCACTTGACTCCTTTAGGAACATGCTTTCTCATGGCATTTACCAGATCGTTTTACAAACGTCCCTCTAAGGCATACGCTCCTTTAGGGAAGAGATGATTCTCAACTCATGTTTACATCACCGGGATAGTCCCTGACATACTGAAGAAACTCAGTAGATTCGTACATTCCACCAAGATTTATTGAGGACTTACCATGCACCAGACAGTCAGGAGATGGAACAGTGAACAATATATTCCTGGGATCTTCTAATAGAGAGAGGTAAGAAAAAAACATATATCCAATTTTTTACTTTTATTTTTTGTACTAGGAATTAAATCCTGGGGGAATCTACCTCTGAGCTACACTCATAGCCCTATTTTACTTTTTATTTTAAAACATGGTCTCATTAAGTTGCTTAGAGTCTTGCTAAGTATCTGAGACTAGCCACGAACTTGCAATCCTCCTGTCTCAGCCTCCCAAGTACTGGGATTACAAGTGTGCACCACCATACCTGGCTCATATAGTCAAACTGACATGATAATTTCAGGCATTAGAAAACAAAATGGGATACAGGGTACAAAATGACTAGGGTAAGAAGAGATTGCTATTTTAGCTAGGCTTTTGAGGATGGGCTTCTTTGAGAAGATAATACATGAACAGAGAATTTTAAAAACAATCAGGGACTAGGGGTAGAAAGGGATACACAGATGGAGCACAGAGGAACTTGAGGGCAGTGGAACTACTCTGTATGATACTACAGTGGTGGATGCATGGCACTATAATGGTTGGATTTAGAGTTCCCCCTAGCTCTCATGGAAACAAGATAGCAATGTTGAAGTGGAGCTTGGTAATAAGGAAGGGTCCATGGGGGTATGGCCTTGGGGACTATATATAGTTCTCTCCTCCCTTTGCTGGCTCTCTTTCTGTTTCTGGCCTCTGAGATGTGAGAGCAGAACTTTTCATGCTCTCTCTCTGCTTCCCACCCCTATGCCCTGAGATCTGTGGTTGCCAGCTTCACATGAACTGAACTCCAAATCTCCACGGAATCTGCAAGCAAATAAATCTTCCTTCCTCCAAGTGGTGTGATCAGTTATTATGAATTATAGCAGTGAGACTGTTGACTGAGATAGTCATTATACATTTGTTAAAACCTGTAGAATGTACAACAACAAGAGCAAACCCTAAAACTATGGACTCTGGGTGATAGGGATGTGTCGGTGTAGGTTAATTCCTTGTAACAAATGTACTTCTCTGGTGTGGGGAGGCTGTGCTTAGGAGAAGACAGGTTTATTTATTTCCCAATAAATTTTGACATGAACTTAAAACTGCTCTAAAAAAATAAAATCTACTTAAAATAATTAGAGTAAGAATAACCTAGCCTTGTGAAGATATGGATGAAAGAGAGTTCCAGGCAGAGAGAAAACAAGTGCCAAGGCTTGTGGGTAGGAACAACCATGGCATATTCAAGGATCAACAGAACCAGGAGAGGTAGACCCCAGTGAACCAGGAGAACACTAGGGCGGTTGGCAGGGGCTACATCACATAGAGAGGGACTTCATGGTGTTATAAACAATATCAATCCAATACCCCAAAATTAACCTGAAGAAAATTCAAGATTACATTAAAGCCATTTCTCTTAGTGAATTTATTTATCACAATACCTGCCTCATTTTGTGTGATACAGCCATGGGCTGCCATGTTAAATAGAATGCTTTTTCCAGGTACATATTCACTCACATTCAAAATTAACACCAGAAGTGCCATTTAAGTAGACAAAAGTGCAAAAAATAAGTTCTTTATTGGCTTCTTGCATCAGATGTTACAACTAATTTTGGAAGGTTTTTTTGTTGTTGTTGTTTGTTTTTTACCATACTCAGATCTTCTGTTTTCTCTTCATCAAAGTGAAAGGATATAAAGGATAGAGACTAAATAGCTATTAGGGGTATTTGGCAGCCCTATAAGTCTACAAATAGAATTGTAGAAGGTGAGAATTTTTTTTGTACAGGGGATTGGATCCAGAGGTGTTCTACCTCTGAGCTATACTCCTAACCATTTCTAATTTTTTTATTTTTTTTATCTTGAAACAGTGTCTTGCTAAGTTGCTGAGTCTGTCTTCAAACCTGTGATCCTCCTATCTCAGCCTCCCAAATACTGGGATAATAGGCATGCTGCACTACCATGCCCAGCTAATTTAACATTTTAATAGGAGCATTTTTAAATATTCACACAGTGGACAGAATATGTAACAAAACCATTGTTAATCTTTAGAATTTGCTCACACGTGTCAGTGTTTGGTGTTTTCTTTACACACATAAAAATTTATGCAACTAAATAGCCCCGGTCTCTTCAAGGTGGATATTCTGAGACTCCCTCTGTGTACAGAGTGATATAGCACACTCTTGCACCTAGCCCCATCAGGAGCAGATTGACAGGGATGGGTTTATAACCAAGGTTAGAAGATAAGGTAAATGACCATTCATCTGACAAATATTAAATAAATATACATTTCAAGCAGTGGTTTATCCAATACGAGAGTGTTTTTATGTATTGACTCAGTAAATATAGCACATGAGACCCAGGTCTAGACACTGTAAGAGATACAAAGATAGTGAGACCCAATCCTTTCTTCAAGGAACTGACAACCAATAGGTTCAGAATTTGTGTGTGTCTGCTAGCTCTGACTCCTACACTTCCAAGCTGCTTGATCACACAACAGCCTCATTGTCATACCTGGGTATTCCAGTTTGCCCTGGCTTCCCTTCCCAAAGCCAGTTTTTGTTCTAGTTGGCAATCACTTCTGTCTCCACCTCAGTGAGCAAACACATTTAATTCTAATATGTTGTCCTTTTGTAGCAGAAGGGACAGGGCATCTACCTTTCCTCAAACTCTGCACACAGAAAGGGTTGAGCTGCCCACTGCACCTGACCAGGAATTCATGACTGCCTGCTGCCAGGGCCCTCTGCTTCGAGTAAGTGATTTCTGCTGAAGTGTCTGGCGCTGACTAGATCAATTGCTCCTACAATTCCCAGTGAGTGTATGTGCAACTCTCTCACTGATTGATTGACTTAACACCAACCAATTAGGGCTTAAACTGTCTAATTAAGCCAGAGATGGAGCCATCAACTCACCGAATTCCAAGGCCTGTTAACTTTACCTAAACAATAGAATGAGGTCAGGTGTGTATTAGCATTGAGAATAACTAGCAAAACCAGAGTTAAGCACTTTGCAAATATAAAACACTCTGAGAACGTTAACTAGATTTAGCAAAAAATATTTCTAGACTAAGAAAACAAGTCAAAACCTGTTCAAAATTCATACCTCTTTTCATAATATCCTTTCTCTCAAACACAAGCTTCTGACTAGAATGTTTTGTCTGTATAACACAGACCTAAATGTAAATCACTACAAAAGTCTTTACCATAAATTGTCTACATTTTTGGTGTGTGTGTGTATGTGTGTGTGTGTGTGTGTGTGTGTGTGTGTGATTATCACTGAACTATAACTATCATGATAGCTCTATTACACTGGTATAGCCACACTTCACAATTAATACATGCCTCTTTCTTATTCTTATATTAATATCATAATTACTCCCCATTTTCTTCTCCTCTAAGAACAATAAAACTGCTCACTTTGGAAACATGATGATCGCATTCCTCTTGGAGGGAAAAGAGTGAAAAATATTTACTGATTTGCTTTAAAAATCAGGTCATTGTTGAAAATATTAAAATTGCCCACTCACTCTTTTTTTTTTTCCACTGTAAAATTAGCAATAGCAAAGAAAAGTAATATACATGGGGAGATGTGGGAACCTGAAGGACTGAGCCAAGCACAAGTATTTTATAAATGACAGTGCACACAGAGACTCCTTCCCAGTCTGTCCTCAAAGCTACAGCTGCATTGGCTCCTGAGATAATATTTAGTGAAGAGCATTTTTAAAAAGTCAGCACGGGAGAGAAAAAAGCCTTCTCAGGTATGTGTATGTTATTAATCATAATTAAGGCAGATTTGACAGCTTCTTGGAAATGGAGACAATGAGTTCCTTTCTCTGACATCAAATTCCTAAAGGAATACTTGCTATGTCATTATCAACTTAACTGGTCTTTACACCTAGAATACCCATTTTGAGAAGATGAGGTCTTAGAGAAATCGCCACTCTGACAATTATTGTATGCCCACCACTGACCCAGGGTAAGGAGCAACATACGCTGGGATCTCACTGAGATAAAGCACAGGGAATGGTGCCGGGGTTTCCAGGGGATGTCCCTGGAAAGCAAAGGGCCGGCTTCCACTGAAGGGTCATCCTTCAGAGCTGTTGGTTTTTGTCTGTGCAGGTGGCTCTGCACTTTTGATCTCCCACTAAATTGGACAGGGAGCACTTGGTCCCCACTGCAACGGCATCCTCCAATAAGATGCTGAAAGATGGGAAATGGATCTGTTTCACAAGGTAGAATCATTTTAATAAAACCAAACAAGAGAATTGCTTCCATAGTACCATGCTCAACTTCATTAACATGCTTTCTAAAGTGACATGGCTTTGGAAAGGTTCTAGAGGGGCTGATACAAGATACAAGTTTGGTGCCTTTGTAGACAATTCCAGAGAATTTATTCTAACTCCAACCTTTGGCTGACTTTTTCTCAGGCTTGTCAGGAAAATTTGTCCTGTCTTATGGATGGCTCCAGCTCACTTCTTGCTATCTGCTCTCACAGACGACATGGGCTTAAAAGATTGTGTGTGTGTGTGGGGGGGGGTCCTATTTTATTGCATAGATTATTTAGAAGATAATCCTCAAATATAGAATGTTTCCATTTGAAAAATGGTCACAGCCATTCTTGCCTTTCTTGCTCCTGCTCAGTCTCTTCTTATGCTGTCTCTTACTTTCTCTTTATCATCCCTCTCTTTCTCTTTCTTTACTTTCTGCTTATCTCTCTTTACCCCTCTTCTCTTCTTGCTACCTCTTTCTTTCAGTCTTTGTCCCTCCCCATTTCAGTCCTCTCAGTTTCGGTCCTTTCTCCTTTGGCCTTTCTCTGTATCTTTCTCTCTTAAAACATTTGTGCTTCCCAGGATTTACTGCAGTGGAGGAAATGTTCTTTAGGATCTCGAATCCTTTGTAATCTCTAGGTGTTTCCCCAATGGAGGAAGTAGAAGAGGGTTAGCTAATTTGATAGAAAGCTATTTTGTGAAAAAAAAAAACACAAAAAAACAGAGGATCCTTTCCATCCTCTGATTAGGGAGAAAAGGCACACTGAGAGAAGTTTTTTCAGTGTTTTTCCAACTCAGCATGATGTTTAAAAACAAAAACAGAACAGAATTTAGCAAGAGCACTGGGAACTAAAAGTAAAGAAAACACAGAACCAGTATATCATGTGAATAAATATGGCAAAGATATTCTTCATCTTCAATGAAACCAAAATCTAGATTAAATGTCAGGAAAAGGCAGAATGTGGAGAAAAGGAAACCCTCGCACACTGTTGGTGGGATAGAAATTAGTAAGGTCATCATGAAAACCAGTATGGAGGTTCCTCAAGAAATTAAAAGCCAAACTATTATTATGATCCAGCAATCCCATTACTGGTTTCTATCCAAAGGAAATGAAATCGGTATGTCTAAGAGACATCTGCACTCCCTGTTCATTACAACACTATTCACAATAGATGAGAAATGGAAACAACCTAAGTGTCTATCAACTGATGAGTAGACAAAATGTGGTTCCTACACACTGCAGGATGCCATTCGCCCATTAAAAGACTGAAATACTATCATTTGTGACAATATGGATAGAACTGGAGATTAACATGTTAAGTGAAATAAACCAGGCACAGAAAGACAGGTACCATGTGATTTCAGTTATATGTGAAATCTAAAAATGTTGATCTCATAGAAGTCAAGAGAATGATGGTTTCCAAGGACCAGGGAGAATAAGGGGCAGGGAGGGATGGGGAAAGGCTGATCAAAGAGAACTAATAGAGAGGAGCAAGAAGTTCTAGAGTGCTACTGCACAGTAGGGTGACTATAGATAATAATAATAATGTACTGAATATCTAAAAAGTTCTAGAAGAAATTATTTTGAATGCTTTTACCATAAGGAAATAATAAATGTTTGAGGAGATGGCTATGTTTAACTGTATTTAAACATTACACAATGAGTACATGTAGCAAAACACCCCGTGGCACCCCATTGATGTGTATAATTTTTATGTATCAGTTTAAAAAATAAGAAAATCAGATAAAGCAGGATAAGAGGCCAAAGAATGGCTGTCTCGAGGATGACCCAGCACCTTCAAAGCCCAACAGTGACAGAGAAACTCTCCACCAGCAAAACCAACAGAGGCACCAAGAAGTCCTTACTCAGTCCAGGCTGAGAAGGGCATGAGAAAAGACAATTGTAACTTTAAGTCTTATTTACTGAATTTTCAGTGCAATTTGCCTGTAGCAATCCAGAAGTGGACTCTGTGATGTGCTGGGGTTGGAAGTGACCTCAAGGGGGGCAAACAAGTTAACTCCCTTCATCAGGACAGGAATGCCCCCAGCCCCAATCAGTTATTCATTAATGAATGCCTTCTGCCTCAACCAACGTAACAGCATGACTACCTATAACATACCTTTAAATGTGGTCTTCGAGATGTTAAAATCACCACCTCTGCTGATTTGAGGTTTTATTGTTTATTCTTGGTCGTATTTCATCTTAGTGAGATCCCACAGGATTTAACAATTAGCATGGATACAGCAGTTTGATAATCAAATGTAATTAATGGCATCAAAACATAGTCTTGCCTGTTTCTGAGGACTTGTTACACATATCTAGGCCTTCCTGCTTAAACGGAAGACTTTATTCCTGTTAGAAAAATCATCTGCCACAAAATGCTCATACAAAAAATAATTTAGCTCATTATATTCACATGCTGAAATGGCTTTGAGTGCTGAGTAAAGAAACACCAAAGTTGCTCTTTGCAATTATACACACACAATATTTAGTACAGAGATTCATGATCTTCCTTAAAAAAAAAAAAAAAGTAAAACAGGGATTCTGTCAACTGTCAAATGGAAATTTTAAAAAATTCTGGTTACTTTTTTCTTTCTGAGTTTCTCATTTAAATATTGCTGAGGAAAGGAAGATACTTTAATGTAAGTGTTCAATTTACCATGAGTCAAATAAAAAATGCAAAGTTTCTCATGGTAGAAGGGAAGTAAATGTGGGTTTCAGTTTAAGTAAATAAGTAAAATTCTTATCTGAAAACTTGGGATTGCCTTTCAAAAGCCACTGCTCCTGTCCTCACTGATGGAGCTGATCCTGTTCCCATATTAGCAGGATCAGGGGAGAGAAGGTGAGGGAAAGGGAATGTTTTCAAACAGGGAAGCCTCCTTCTTCCCAGGAGAGCTTCAGTTTTTCATTTCATTTTCTTCTAAAATGTCCCCAGTTTCAGACAGACCAAGGCCCAGCACACATGAAACTTCCAGTTCTCCTCATCTGTAACTCATTTCCATCTCTTAAAAACTAATTCTGTTTGCCTTAATGCCCAAATCTCCTAAGCAGCCAGGATGTTGGCTTTAGGCAGCTTGGTAGCTTGGTAACATTATTTATAAAGCTAACGCTTGGACCATTAGATGGAACAAAAGTGAGAAAACTGAGGTGGCTGGAAGCTGCAGAAGTGAGAAGCTCTTTGGAAGTTCTTCTGGAAGCTTCTATGCTTGGTATTTCTATTTCTAGTTTTACCGATATTAAGACAAACCTAAAGTTTGGGCAGTGTGAACACACCTCTGATGTCATCTGATTATCTTTAAAACCAATCAGAGCAAATGCAAAGTGTCTTGTCAAGGAATTTCAGTCTCTTTTGTGTAGGATTATGAAAATAGGCTAACATGGAAGGATGCTTATATTTTTAAATGAAATTCAGTTCAATTATATTTGCAACCTGGTCTGTGCTCAATAAATAAATGAAAATAATTTCTGAAACAGTGCAACTAAGAGAGTAACCTTGAAAGCCAAAGAGACTCAGATGCCATCTCTCCAGGCCATGGGAGGGGAAATGTGGCCCACAAGTTTCTGGTCTCTTCCAGGAAACTCAGTAAACATGTACTTTCGAGTTCACCCACATTATTTTCTACCAATAATTATATATTACATTTCATCAAGGTTGAAGACAACACAGGTAAGAAATAAGGCGTTTGTTCGCACATTCATATTTGCATCTTTTTGGTAGCTGTGATCAATATATAATGGCACCCCTTATTAACTTTCCTTCTAACAACTCTAAAAGGTTTTTGTTATATTTACTGGAAACGAGGATAGAAAAATAACTAAACAATCACAAATACAATTAACTTACCATTGATTTTTATTACAGATTAACATTTCTATTATTTTTGTTTTTTGTGTATTAGGAATTGAACTCAGGGGCATCCTACCTCTGAACTGCATTCCCAGTCCTATTTTTCATTTTTGAAATAGGGTCTCAGTCATTTGCTGAGGCTGGCCTCTAACCTACGATTCTCCTATCTCAGCTTCCCAACTACTGGAATTACAGGTATGTACTCTTATGCCTTGCTACAACTTAACACTTTGCTATATTTTCCTGAGATATCCCCCAGTGCTAGGGGTTGAACCCAGGGCCTCACATATGCTAGGCAAATGTTTGCACCCCTGAGCTACATCCCTGGCTCTCCAATCATTTTCTTTTCTTTTTTATTTTTTTGTGGTACTGGGGATTGAACAATTGAACTCAGGGGCATTCTACCACCGAGCTACACCCCTATTTTTTATTCCTTATTTTGAAACAGGGTCTCATTAAATAGCTGAGACTGGCCACGAACCCGGATCCTCCTGTCTCAGCCTCCCAAGTACGGGGATTACAAGCATGGGCCACCACACCCAGCTGATCATTTTCTTAAAGAAATAAAACATTATAGAGACAGTTGAGGCCTTTCGAATATCCCATCTTAATTCAATGCTCCCTTCCCTGGCACCCAAAATAAAGCACACATACAAAAACCCCACTGAAAATCAGCTCTGGACATGTTGACTGTGTTGCGTAATTAACATTGGTCTACAAGACTGTGCCCAAAGGCAGTCTAGATGCTGGTGTTGCATCCTCTTAGTTTTCTTCATTGTATTTCCATCACCAATTCATTTCTATTAGAGAAGGAAGAGGGAAACAACTGAATATTAGAAATACTGGAATTTATATTCTCAACACAGAAGCCAGAAAGTTGACAAAACCAGAAGTTAGCTTTTGGTGAGAGGGAGACTCTAGGTCAACTGTCTACTAAAAGGCCCTTTACTTTTCCTCTTTCATTTACTTACTCCACACTATATCCCTTCTTCTAAAAATGTTTTTCTTTTTCTTTATTAATTTCAAAATATTTCCATACTTACTTTCACACTTCCCATTAACATAAAGTAAAAAAAAAAAACCATTTATTAATGTACCAAACCACATATTTGACAATTATTTTATTATATTTGCTTCATATAATTTTTAAAGAAAATAATGCTGGTGGAAGAGGTAAAGTCACAATAGATCTTTTCTAAAGTGGTTGTACCCATCTTCTCTGCAATGAGCACCTTAAACAAGGATCAATTTCTTCATAGTATGATGCATAATCATGGTTTACTCCTTCCCTCATAAAATGTTAGGAATCTTTTAATATTTCAACAAAGGAAGTAGGTGTTAGACACCAATAATGGGTAGATACAGAAGATTCAGATAAGGAGCCTTTTGCTATTGTACATGGTAGCTATTCTTAGCAGGTCTCCAACATCTCTCTTGTCTTCATCTTCATCCATCCCCATACTTTAGCCAGAGTGATCTTAAAACCCAAATCTGACCATGTCACTCCTTACCATGAACTCTCAGGTGCCTTCCCCTTACCCACATGGTCTCTCTCTCTCTCTCTTGCCCTTGCTCTCTGCACTAGCCATGCTGACTTTCTTTCAGTTGCTTAACTGTATTATGTTCTCTTGTACCTCAGGGCCTTTGCATGTCTCCTCTGCCCAAAGTGCTCTGCAATCAGCCAACTCTGAGCCACCTTTCAGGTCTCAACCTAAAAGCTCCTTTAATAGAAAAATCTTCCCTAGCTTCCTTCCTCTTCTAAATCAGGCCTCCCTAATAGAATCTTACATGGCCTTTTTTCTATCATAATTTAAAGGAGCATATTTATGAATATTTGATGCTCATTTCTCTTATTAAAATGCAAACTTCATGAAGATAGGCACTATTATTTTTCACTTCTAAATAGTACTTCTTATAATATCAATATCAGTAATTGCTTAATGAATAAATGAGATTCTCTGCTGGAGACCTCAGGATTTAAAACTTCCTTTCCCAAACTAGCATAAATGCCCTAATCCCTTTTCTCTATCACTTAAATGTATCTTTACTCCACTTTCTCCTCCACTTCCCCCCTGCCCTCCACAACAATTGCATCTTTTCTCCCATTTAAAGAAATTAACGAAGGGTTAGTAATAAAGTATAAAGTATGTCTTCTGTGATATATATTCTAATATGTTTTTTACCATGTGCACAACATAAAATGTCCTTACATGGTGTATATGCAATGAAATATGCATTTCAAATTTTAGAAGGATCTCTCTTAAATATATCATAAGAACAGATCCATGGATTTGAAATGATATCGGTGAGCAGAAATGGTCAAACTAGTTTCAAAGAGCTATTTTGCAAGTAAGGAATGAGCCAAGAATTCCAAACTATAAGCTTGAAGACCATGCCAATCTATGAGGAGGCCATTGAGTTAAAAAAAGAAAAAACAGCTTTTGACAAGATTCACAATGATCATTAATTACATTGAAACAGGTTTCCATGAGAACCTCTTACAAATACCATACACCATATTGTTGTCTAATGTTCAGAGACAAATTTGGAGGTTGTAAGTAGAATTTGGTCCTAGATATAAACATTTATCTAGTCATAAAAAGGAGAAGTAAAAAGTGGATCATCACCAAATGAAAATCCCAGACTCATAATTAAATAAGTAAGTATTCTAAAGAACTTTGCCTTTTATTTTTTAAAAAAATGATCCTTTTTTTCAGTACTGGAGATTGAACCCAGGGCCTTGCACATGCCAGGCAAGTATTCCTCTACCGAGGTACAATCCACAACACTTTTCATTTTTATTTTGAGACAGGGTCTTGCTAAATTGCCCAGCTTGGCCTGGAACTAGCAATCCTCCTGCCTTAGTCTCTAGAGTAGCTGGGATTATAGGCTGTACAACCATGCTTGACCCTGATAAATTTTCATTTTATTTTATTTCTTCTCTTCCTCTTCCACTT
>PVLC010018340.1:19492-32288 GCA_004027655.1 Graphiurus murinus | reverse complement strand
TTTTTTTTGCGGTACTGGGGATTGAACTCAGGGGCATTCTATCTCCGAGCTATACCCCCAGCCCTTTTTTTTTATTCTTAATTTTGAAACAGGGTCTCACTAAGTTGCAGTGTCTCACTAGGTAGCTGAGGCTGGCCTCGAACCTGGATCCTCCGGTCTCAGCCTCCCAAATGCTGGGGTTACAAGCGTGTGCCACCACGCCCGGCTCATTCCCATCTCTTTTATACTAATGGCCATGGCCAAATAGAGCAAGAAATATTTCATCTCGGTGGTCACATCAGTAACTGAGCCCCCCAATGGTGCTCCATTCTGTGCTGATCTGCCACTAGGAACTAATATCCTGGCTGCACATGTGGAGTGAAGTGTTTTTCCAGAAGGAGGAAGCAGACAGGAAAGGATTTGAGATAGGGGCTAATCGGACTAAGGAGCGGGAAGACGGGGTCACCCATAAAGCTTGAGAGCCAAGAACTGTCCGCTTTGGGGTGTCCTGAGTTTTTAGACAGCTTTCCTCCACCTGATATTTGCATCGCAACAGAAGCATGAAAGGGATTTCACTGTGCCTTCTAATAGCCCGGCTCCCTCGCTGTGAAATCTAGAGATCACCCCTCAGGCCATCGAGGTCCAGGCCCCAGGGAACCTCAGTGATCCAAAGCCGGCCATCTGCACAGGCCCTGGAACATCTGGTGTGACACACTGAGGGAGGTTCCAGGTGTCTTCTGCCTTCCAGGCCAATATCAAAAAGCAAGAGCTCAAGAAATCTTCCAGGCAAAGACACCACAGAACCCACATAACGGCAGAGTTGGCTGAGTTCAGAGACCCACACCCACGGAACAGGGGGGAGGGAAGCATGTACATCTCGGCCCAGTTCTGCTCTAGGCTTTTAAAAAAAGAGATCCCATGGTCCTCACTACTGGACTGGTAAGACCAAGAAGGCTAGCAGGACCCAATCCTGGCAAGGAAGGATGGTATGAACCAGGCCGCTTAGGCCTGCTCTGCTTTTATTCAGCCTTCACATCAACAGTTTTTATATCCACGGATTCAACCAATTGCATGTCAAGAATATCCCCAGTACCGAAAAAAAAAAAAGAATATTCAAAAAATATAATGCTGGGTATGATGGCACACACCTGTAATCCCAGTACTTGGGAGGCTGAAACAGGAGGATCACAGTTCAAGGACAGCCTCAGCAAGTAGTGAGACTCTCATCAACCTAGCGAGACCCTGTTTCCAATTTAAAAATAAAATAGGGCTGGGAGTATAGCTTGGAGGTAGAATGCCCGTGGGTTCAATGCCCAGTACCACACACACACACACACACACACACACAGTGCATCTGTACTGAATATGTAGATTTTTCCCCCTAGACACTATACCCTAAATAATGCAGTATAGCAACTATTTGCATTAGCATTTACACTGTATGAGGTAATATAGAGATGGACCCAAAGCACAGGAGAGGATGCACGCAGACCACAGGTAAACACCACGCCATTTTATACAAGACACTTGAGCAATGTCCAGTTTTTGTATCTGAGGGAGTCCTGTAATGAATACTGAAAGGTGTGTGTGTGTGTGTGTGTGTGTGTGTGTGTGTGTGTGTGTGTGAGAGAGAGAGAGAGAGAGAGAGAGAGAGAGAGAGAGAGAGAGAACAGAGAGAAAACCAAACTCAGATACAAAACAAAGTTGGAGCCAGCCAGGCGTGGTGGCATGCACTTATAATCCCAATACTTGGGAGGCTGGGACTAGAAGATCCAGGTTCGTGGCCAGCCTCAGCTACTTAGTGAGGCTCTCTGCAACTTAGTAAAATAAAGAATAAAAAATAGGTCTAGGGGTGTAGTTAAGCAGTAGAATGCCCCTGGGTTCAATCCTCAGTACCACATACAAAAAAAGTTGGAGCCAAAGGGAGGGCTTTAATTCTGAGTTTTCAACTCAAGAATTATGAGCCTGCCTAAAGCTTTTCTTTAGAATCTGACTTGAACAAAAAATGAAATGAATCCGGGAGTGGTGGCACATGCCTTTAATGGATGGTGGGTTCCAGGCCAACCTCAGCAACTTAGCAAGACCCTGTCTCAAAAAAAAAAAAAAAAAGTGGCTAGCCGGGAGTGGTGGCACATGCTTGAAATTCTAGTACTTGGGAGGCTGAGACAGGAGGATCCGGTTTCATGGCCAGCCTCAGCTACTTACTGAGGCTCTCTGCAACTTAGCAAGACCCTGTTTCAAAATAAAGAATAAAAAATAGGACTGGGGGTGTAGCTCGGAAGTAGAATGCCCCTGGGTTCAATCCCCAGTACCGCAAAAAAAAAAAAAAAGGCTGAGGGCATAGCTCAGAGATAGCAACTTTGTGAGACTGGGTTCAATCTCCAGTACCAAAAAAGAAAAAAAAAAAAAAAAAAAAAAAAAAAAAAAAAAAAAAAAAAAAAAAAAAAAAAAAAAATATATATATATATATATATATATATATGTAAGTGGTAAGAGTAGAACTATGAAAATACAGACTTCTTTAAAAATCCAAGCTCAAATAATTTTCTCAAGCTGCTGCCAAGTCGCCTGACACTTAACCTGGTCTAAATATCTTTCTATATCTTAAGCCAAGGATTTGGTGGCTGTTCGCTTACACTTAATCAAGATTATGAAAAACTGTTACTGGGATGCCAAAAAGTGACAGGCTGCCTCACAGGAAAGGAATTCAAGGGCTCAGCAATAGCCAGAGTCACTTCCCAAAGTGCTGCTTGTTTTGCTGTTAGTTTACACGGGTTAATTTTCAGAAATTCTGAAAGTGATAAGCAGAAAATACTTGGCTGAGCCGGGCGTGGTGGCGCACGCTTGTAATCCCAGCATTCGGGAGGCTGAGACCAGAGGATCCGGGTTCGCGGCCAGCCTCAGCTACCTAGTGAGGCACTCCGCAACTTCGTGAGACTCGGTTTCAAAATAAAGAATAAAAAAACAGGGTTGGGGGTATAGCTCGGAGGTAGAATGCCCCTGAGTTCAATCCCCAGTACCGCAAAAAAAAAAAAAAAAAAAAACTCGGTCAATCTATCTGAGTTCCTCCCTCCTCCCCCCCCAAAAAGGATGACTTGTGTTTGAGTCTGTGGCTAAGTTCTTTTTTTTTTTTTTTTTTCATACTAAGGAATGAGCCCTGAGGCATTCTACCTGTGAGCTACACACACCCCAGCCCTTTTTATTTTTCATTTTGAAACAGGGTCTTACTACATTGCTGAGAGTCTCACAAAGTTGTTGAGGCTGTCCTGATACCTGCAATCCTCCTGTCTCAGCCTCCCAAGTACGAAGATTATAGGCGTGTACCACCAGCTCATGCTTAACTTTTTAAACCACAAGTGTTATATACATTCAGTACTTGGGTCTATCTTCCAGGTTCAGTCAAACACGCAGCCTTACCGTGATACAGGGGCCTGAGGGTAGACCACCCAATCGATGGCCACATCCCTCCATGCCACGCCAAAATGCCATACTTGCAACATTTCCATCCACTTCCTAGGCCCAGAAAGTTAGATGGTCAATTTGAGCACTTCTGTGAAAGGTTTCCTCACTTGTAAACCATAGATAGATAGATAGATAGATAGATAGATAGATAGATAGATAGATAGATAGATAGAGATATAGCTGGACATGGTGCTACACACTTGTAATCCCACTACTTGGGAGGCTAAATCAGGAGGACAGCAGGTTTACAGCCAGCCTCAGCAACTTAGTGAGGTCCTCAACAACTCAGTGAGACCCTGTTTCAAAATAAAAACTAAAATAGGGCTGGGGGTGCAGCTCAGAGATAGAATACCCCTGGGTTCTATCCCTAGTACCACATTAAAAAAAAATAGGCCAAGATGTGTAGAAACTGGAACCTTCATATGCTGCGGGTAGAAACCTCAAACCTGTAACACAGTACTGCCAACCTTGAAAATGGCAGTTTCTTGAAAGCTGAAGAGAAATTCTCATACACCCAGCAATGTAATTCCTAGGTAGCTACCCAAAAGAAATGAAAATATAGCCAAGTGTGGTGGTGTATGCCTGTAATCCCAGTATTTAGGAGGCTGAGATTTAGATGTAGGAGGATCAGAGATTTAAGGCCAGTAGTGCACTGTAACTTAGAGAGACCCTCTTGCAAAGTAAAAAATTAAATAGGAGCCTGGCGTGGTGGTGCACACTTGTAATGCCAGTACTTGGGAGGCTGAGACTATTTATGTGAAATGCTTTGAAAAGGCAAATCTATAGAGACAAAAAGCAGATTAGTGGTTGTATTGGACTGGTAGGTGGAAACAAAAATTGACCAAAAATGGATACAGGGGATCTTTTTGTGAAATTAACTGAAAATGATGATGGTTGCCTAACTTTATACATTTAACCCCAAATCACTGAAGTATATGCTTAAAAATATATACATCAAAGACAAGGATTCCTGTCTTTGGTTCCGGATGACCAGAAACCATGACGTAGCTGAGTTATGAAATTAAACAGTCTTGGAACACTTCTGGTCTGAATTCCCTCAGTGTGAAAACCAAAAAGAAAAGAAAAGAAAAAGTTTACTTTTTAAGCCACTCTCATTTGGCCAAAAATATCCTGATTGATATAGACTAGAATCTCACTTACCAGAGCCTATTCAGTGGTTTATGATTCAGATATATCTCTAATTTTGGAGGGAGAATATAATTTTGAAAATGTGAGCCAGGCATGGTGGCTGGGCATGGTGGCTCACAGTACTTGGGAGGCTGAGACAGGAGGATGGCAGGTTTGAAGCCAGCCTCAGTAACTCAGTAGCAAGGACTTTTGAAACTTAGTGAGAAACTGTTTCAAAATAAAGAATAAAATGGGGCAGGGGGTGTAGCTCAGAGGTAGAATGCTGGAAGGGAGGGAGGAAAAAAGAGTGCATGTATGATGATATATACATGGTCAAGCATTTCTAACTCGGTTGCGTATTACCTTAAGGCTCTTAGGAACACATAAGATGGCAACTAGTAGTTGGTATTGTTTGTTTGTGTGGTACTGGGGATTGAACACAGGGTCATTCTACCTCTGAGCTATACTCCCCAGCCCTATTTTATTTTTTATTTGGAAACAAGGTCTCCCTGAATTGCTGAGGCTGGCCTTGAACCTCTGATCCTCCTGTCTCAGCCTCCCAAGTACTGAGATTACAGGCACGGTCCACCACACTGGGCTGGTTAGTTGTTTGTTTGTTTTCTTTTTTTTTTTTTTTTTTTTAACTAAATTTCAATCTAAGCTTGAACTAGCCCCTGTCATTGAGCCTATCCCCTCTTCCTGTTCAGCATGAATTAGATGTTTAAACATCATTAATATATTTTGGGGGGGGATACGAGATACTGAGCCCAGGGACATTCTACCACTGAGCTACATCCCCCGCCCTTTTTATTTTGAGACAGTCTCGCTAACTTGACCCAGCTGGTCTCGAACCTGAGATCCTCCTGCCTCACCCTCCAGAGTAGCTGCTATTCCTTTGTTCTATGCTGTGTCAAAGAGCTGTGCATCTTCACTGGACTATTGAAAAGCTGAGACAGGAGGGTGGCAAGTTCAAGCCCAGCCTGGACAACTTGGGAGACCCCCTCAAACAAAAATTAAAAATGGAGAAGGCAGCTGGGGATGTAGCTTAGTGGTAGAGCATTTGTCCAGCAAATATGAGGCCCTGGGTTCAATCTCCAGCACAAAAAAATAAAATAAGGCTATGAGCCTTTTAAATCCCAACTCAAGCCAAGCCTTGTGGTGCACGCTTGTAATCCCAGTACTTGCAAGGCTGAGACCGGAGACTGGCCGCAAACCCAGATCCTCCGGTCTCAGCCTCCCAAATCCTGGGATTACAAACGTGCACCAACACGCCTGGCCTTAATTTGTCCATTATAAAGCACTGACAAAGTTTAATTAGAATATACTTTTGGAAGGTATGTAAGGAAACACACCATTTAGGGAAAAGAGTTCTCATCATTCTGCCAGAAGTTACCTGGCCAAGACTATGGGTGAGCAGGAGCTCCACCACCCCAATCTACAGATCTGTTCTCAGTTCCCATTCCAAAGTCGCATTGCTCTGGGAAGCACTTTCCGTATTCAGGGAAGTCCTTCTCCGTATTCTTGTTCCTTCTCATCCTCCCCGCTTCCAAGTCCAGAGGGTCTCAGAGCTCTGGACCTGGCCCTCTTTTCTGTCCATACGCACGCCCTTGGTGGTCTCATCCAGTCTCGTGGCTTTAAAGAGCATTTAATTACTTCCAACTCACAAATGTGCGTCTCTAGATTACCTCCTCCAAAACCCAAATTGGCATATCAAATTACCTAAATACTTAAAAAGTATCTTGATGTGTCCACACCTGAGCCCCTGGTCTTCCCTCCTGCAAGCCCACTCCCCATCTTGGTTGAAGGCTTTCAGTCTTTCTAGGGTCTTGGACCAGAAATCTCTGATTCCTACATAACTTCTCTCTTTTTCTCAGACTCACCATGCAACCGGCCAGAACATCCTTCAGCCTTAACCTCCAAATGTACTCAGAATTCACCTCCCCCCACCTCTGCAGCTTTAGCCCCTGCCCCACCCCAGTCGCCTCTCACAGGGTACAGGCCACAGCTTCCTAATGGCTCCCTACTTCTGCTTCCACACGCCTTTACTCTGGTCCTTAACCCACCAGCCAGAGCTGCCCTGCTACAACCAAAGTCCTATCAGGTCTTTGATTGTTTGTTTGTGGTACTGGGGCTGAACCCAGGGGCATTCTACCTCTGAGCTACACCCCCAGCCCTATTTTTTATTCTTTATTTTGAAACAGGGTCTCACTAAGTTGCGGAGGGCCTCACTCAGTAGCTGAGGCTGGCCGTGAACCCGGATCCTCCCATCTCAGTCTCCCAAGTACTAGGATTACAGGCGTGCGCCACCACGCCCAGCTCAGGTCGTTCATTGTTCAAACCCCCAATGGCATCCCAACTCCCTTGGAGTGAACTCCACAGTCCTAGCTCTCAAGGTCCTCTCTGACCCAGGCTCCTTCCACGGACCCCGTAGCCCGTGTCTACCTGCTTCTCCTTTGGTAAGCCAAAACTTGCCATTCTCTCTGCCTGCATATTCTTCACCCTGAAATCAGGGAGCTCATTCTTCAGTTTTCTATACATCAGAACTTTATGTCACCTTCCCCATGAACTCATCCCTGGCCAGCTTACTGAAAACTGCTCCCTCTCCCCCTCCGCCCAGCCCCCATCTCACTTTTCTCCTTTTCTTTTCTTCACTAGGAGTTGCCACCTTTGAACATATATTTTACTGTCACTAGTAAAAGCTCCAAGAATGCAGGAATTATTGTTTATTTTGTCCTTAATATTTGGAGCCATGACTGGCACACAGAAAGCACTAAATAGATTGTACTTAAGCCTGTAATCTCAGCTACTTTGGGGACTGAAGCAGGAGGATCACAAGTTCAAGGCCAGCTTGGACAACTGAGTGAGACTGGGTCTCAAATAAAATTTAAAAAGGGCTGGGGGTGTTGATCAGTGCTAGAGCACTTGCCTAGCTTGTGTGAGGTCCTGGGTTCAATCCCTGGTGCTGCAAAAAAAGAATCAGAGAGGGAAGAATGGATGAACAAAGTAGGCTTCCTAGATCCATGATAAATAGACTTCTAAACACCTGTGTCTCTAACAACAATGGACGGAAATACCATTTGAGTTCTTAGGGATGGCTGACATTTCAGAAATCAGCAAACTTAAGGCCATAAGAAGAAACCAAAGTCAATTTGGGACACACATATATACCAAAAAAGAAAAAAACAAAACCCCAAACAACAACAAAAACCCAAAACCTTGCAGCAAAGAAATAAGTATAAATGGTACTTAGAATATAAAGAACTGCTCAGATAGTCACTCCCTCAACTTAAAGTCAAAGTTAAACATTTTTTGTTTACTTATAAGATCTTCAGTATGTATGGAAGTCATCATTTCTAAAAGGCACAGCTAAATATTCAGATTTCCTTTCTATGTAACTCTATTGTGAACATGTTGGTAGATGATTCTGATTACAGTAATTCCGGCTGCTCCAAGTCAACAAGTAGTTATAAATACCCAAAATTATAAAAAATTGATATACACAGGAAAGTTATTAAGTATACTTGGCAATAATTTCAAGAATTAACAGAAAAATTAATGAATTTATCATTTTAAGCTGTATTATTATGTAATGTGTTTACTAAAACAAATGCTTTCAAGAAAGTTTGGGGTACAAGTTTTTTCCAAAGATCTTTTCCTATTTTAATATGGATTTATTCCACATTTTCCTTTTTCAAATCATCTCTAGAAGTATCTGCTAGTAAATTACAACTGAGAAGAAGCCATACCTTCGTGTTCCTATCAGAAACCTCCTGATAAGAGCTAAATAACCACTTGGAGAAGAGACTGCATCTTGCTAAATTGTCGATCTGGAAAATGAAAATCCAGGGCTTGGAACTTCACTTCAGAATGAAATGCTATTCTTCCAAGTACCGTTTATATAAACTATGAGTTTTTTATTGAAATAAAGACCACTATGTAAAAACTAATATCAGAAAATGTGCCATATTTCTTGATTTCCTCATCAAGAAACCACTCAGGCCGGGCGTGGTGGCGCACACTTGTAATCCCAATACTTGGGAGGCCGAGACCGGAAGATCCGGGTTTGCAGCCAGCCTCAGCTACTTAGTGAGGCCCTCGGCAACTTAATGAGACCCTGTTTCAAAATAAAGAATAAAAAACAGGGCTGGAGATCTAGCTCGAAGGAGTTCAATCTCCAGTACCATTAAAAAAAAAAAAGAAAAGAAAGAAACCACTCAGCCATCACTGTATATTTCAGTTGACAAGTGAATAAACAAAATGGTTAAAACTATATCTACGTCTACTCATCATTAACAGCACTAAAAGTAGAGGATTTGAGTAAGCCAATTCTAGAAAGTCGCTATTATCTCAATTTGCATCTATTTCTATAAGGAAAGGGCCTCAAGTTCTAAGGTAAAGCCATGAGCTTCAACAACATGCTTACACATAATTGAGACTTAACAAATGTTTGTTGAAGTAAATGCATATGCACTTAGTTGGGTAAAAGAATTGATAGAATATATTTCTAGAGAAAAATACATTTAAATATGTGCAAACTTCCATCCAAATTGACTTTGAATATTTCAGTGAATTTTTTGGCTAATGTGGTTTGAAGTTTGAAAGACAGTTCAGAAAGAAACTTTGAAGTATTGAACATCACTAAATCACTAGGCACGGTGATGCACACCATAATCTCAGCCCTTGGGAGGCTGAGACAGGAAGATCACAGGTTCGAAACCAGCCTCAGCAACTTAATGAAGCCCTCAGCAACTTAGTGAGACCTTGTTTAAAAATAAGAAATAAAAAGGCCTGGGGTATAACTCAGAGGTAGAGTGCCCCTAGGTTTAATCCCTCGTACCAAAAATATAAAATAAAATAACAAAATAAAACATCACTAAATCGTTGTGAAGGCTAATCATAGTACCTTTTATTAGATGTTTATAGATGCTTAGCCCTCTGTTAAGTTTTTTCTTACATATATGCTTTTTTAAAAAAACATTTCCCACAACAACCTTAAGAGATAGGTATTAGAATACCTACTTTACAAATGAAAAAAATGAGACCCCAGAGAGTCAAGAAACCTGGCCAAGGTATCACAGGTACCTTGGTCATTGCCTACGTTGGGATTCATATAGTCTGTTTGATCCCAAAGTCTGTTTCTAAACCTCTGAGACCAATACTGCATGGCCATTAAAACAAACTCAGAGCCGAGTTTGTGGTGGTGCATGCTTGTAATCCCAGTACTTAGAAGGCTGAGATGGTAGGATCGCAGGTTCAAAGACAGCTTCAGCAATTTAGTGAGCTTCTCAGCAACCTAGTAAGACCCTGCTTCCAAATAAGAAATAAAATATCACACTTGGTCGAAAGCATACTTTACAGAAAATTTAAAGTTTCTTCCCTGAAGCAATGTTCCCTGAGCTAAGCATTCATACAAA
Source organism: Graphiurus murinus (assembly GCA_004027655.1). NCBI lineage: Eukaryota > Metazoa > Chordata > Mammalia > Rodentia > Gliridae > Graphiurus > Graphiurus murinus. Next base: position 22,305 of record PVLC010018340.1, on the reverse strand, counting down.
ATAATTATAATTAATTTCCCATTAAGGTTTTCATGTTAGTACCTCTATTGTTCAACAACTTGAAAGTAGATTTCACAAGAAAGGATGTGTCTTAATTATAGGAGCAATGAATAAATCATAGAATCTTAAAGAATTTCATAAAGTTTTTTTAAACCCTTCATTTTATAGATCATAAACTGAAGCACTGGAAAGTTAAGTATCTTGCCTAAGTTTATACAACTAGAAATAAGCAAATCATAATAGTTTTTTATTTATATCAGGATAAAAGTACTTTCAGTTCCCAATTCGTTTCTTTGACTAGACTCCGAAAACTCTCACTTTCCATGGAAAACTACTGCTTAAAGAAATTCAGTAAATGCTATATCCAAATTAACTTTATATATAACCAACAGTATTTATGATTTTTAACTGTGTTCTCACAGAGATAAAAAAAAAAAAAGTGAATTGTAAGTCTTTAAAAAAAGAGACTATACAACTCATTGACCACTATAAAAACTTGATGTAAGACTGAATATCATGGTGCATGCCTGTAATCCCAGTACTTGGGAGGTTGAGACAGGAGGAATGGAAGTTCAAGACCTGCCTCAGCAACTTAAGGAGACTCTCAGCAACCTAGCAAGATCCTACTTCAAAACAAAAAATAAAGAGCTGGAAGTGTGGCTCAGAGGTAGAATGCCCCTGGGTTCAATCTCCAGTACCAAACAACGACAACAAAAACTTGATGTATACCATGAAGATCAAAGAAGTCTACAGGCTCTAATTATTATCACGTAGTTTTCATTTTGATAGAACTTCTTACACTTTATATTAACTCCCTATCATTAGAAACTCATTTACTTGGGGCCACTTTGGGATTTTTTTTTTTTTTAACCAAAACAAAGTGCCGAAATGAAAAAAAAAAAAAAAAAGCCACATAAGTTCTGCTAACATAGAAACATCCACTGTGATATTTAAGAAGATCAACCATAAATAATGCATTTGCCTATTGGACCGAGTGGATCTGTGACTATCACAAAATTTCCTCAGTGACCATAAGTCTGCATTTATTACGTGTGCAAACGTTGAAGAACATGACAAAATCAATAAAGTTTCATCAGATGTATCCAAACCATCATTGCAAGTGCAAAAGGCACAACCCAAACTAGTTCCAAACAAGGAAATCTGAAGTCAGAAGGATCGCTTTGGTCAGGCGACAGGTCAAATACAGAGGCCGGACTACCCACTCCAAAGTGAAATGCTTATGGAGTGTCCAAAAAGAAACATACCTTCTTCCAAGTGGAGGATCCCCAGTCACCAAACTGTAGTAATCCACAGAGGGAAGGCATTACCCCAAATCCCAACAATTTAACTTGTAAGTAACTCCAGTCACCAAGGGCGATGGCTTTTTGTACTCCGGGAATCATGACATAGAGTTGTTGTCTCCTGATAGACCCAGCAAGAACCAAGAACCGTGCAGAAGGTCAGAGCTGGGCGTGCTCCAGCCTCTGTGTGATGATGCTTCCAGAGGCTCAGGATAATTACACCTGTGCAACTGAAATTAAGGAAGGTGAGCTTCCAGGTCGCCCAGTCCACTCGCTGTCTGAAAGAAAGTAACTGTCGCCTTACTCTATTTCAGTCTCGGACATGAGAAATTTTAAATGACATCATTCTAGCACCACTGGAAATCCGTTAACTTTTAAGAGGTTATAAGACTGCGTCTGGGTGTCTCCTCCTGTTATCAGCAGTGCATTTTGTCCAGCTGCTACTTGGGTTGGCTTGTCAAAGGTAAAGGCGTCCAAAGGTGTGAAGAAAAATTCCAGCCCTGGAGAATACAAGAGAGAGGAAGAGTGGAGAAGGTGATAAGTTACCTTGGTATTCGGACTCATCCCACAATACATACCTGAGGAGAATGACCTAAATTTGTCTTGTAGAATCCAGACGCATTCCCTGATATTGAAAGAGATACTAACAAGCTACAGCAAACATTAGGCCACTCTCAACAATACCCCAACTGGGGTCTCCAGGATGTCTTTCCTAATAACCAAGTGACAGAAAGGGATAAACAACTTTTGTAGTTGACGAAGGAAAAAGCACCGAGAAAGCGATGCTCTAGGAAGGGAAGACGTTTGACTACTTTTTTTGCAGATCCCCTTCATTTGATCCGAAAGAAACCTGGAACCCTTGGGAAGTTGAGAGACTTAGGGAAAGAAGTCAGGAAGTGGCCCTCCGCCTATAAACAAGGAGGGAACTGCCCCTCTCTCAGAAGCTGTAACAGCCATCCCTCTTTTGCGCGGGCGTGGCCGATGGAAACAAAGGTTAAAACACAAAAGGCTGGGCGGAGGGCTAGGTCAGCGAAGCTTCTGAGACCTTTTCTGTTCAAACACTCAGACATGGGAGGGGTAGAGAGGTGGGCAAGATCCCAGAGATAGCAGGAGTCACTGGGGTGGGTAGGGAAACTGAAAAGGGCCGAAGTAGTAGAGACAGACTCTAACTAGTGGTCCAGGCCCCTATCCCCTTCATCCCTGCATCTCCCACAGTCTGAAGCCTGTGGCTTCCTCCACCCCACCCCGGACCCCAAGAAAACTTTCCCAACTCTTCATCTGGGTGCTGCAACCGCCCAGATCACAAACCCGACACGCCGACCCCTCCCCATGCAAACCTCTTCTGCATTCTATTGTTGCGATTCTCCTCCTGCGCAGCGCGCTCCGCTCGCAGCAGACAGCCAAGTTCTAAAGAGGGCGAAGAAAAGACCCCCGCCTCCGCATCTCTTCCTTTTGCGCGACCAAAGTCAGGGCTGGGGTCGTGGCGGGAGTGGGCTTGTCCCCCCCAATATC
>PVLC010018340.1:0-19392 GCA_004027655.1 Graphiurus murinus | reverse complement strand
AGGAGGGAACGAAGGGAAAGAGGTGCGAATTTACCAGCCTAACTTTGCCCCTGGACTGCGTTCCTCCGCGCTCCTGGGAAGGGCGGGGAGCGGGCGAGCCCAGGACGAGAGGTAAACAGCGCAACAGTCTCCACTCACCTTCTTTCCCCACTTCGCCGCACTTTCCAGAGACATTGTGTCCTTGGCTGCGGTCCGCCAGGCGCTGGGACACTTTTCTGGGGCCTGACAGCGCAGAAAGTCGCGCAGGCAAAGTTGCGACTGGCAGATACCCGGGGCGTCCGGGGGATAGGGGAGGAGAGAGAGTTCATCAGAGTTCCCCCTTTTGTTCCAAGTCCCGGAGCAGACAAAGAGGCGGCGAGCGGAGGCAGGTTTCTCCCTCTCACCCCTTCTTCCTCTCCCCTCCCCTCCCTCCCCGCCCCCTCCCTCTCCCGCATCTCCCGCCCGGCTGGGAACCTGGTGACGAGCTAAACCCGGGCTGCGCAGTCCCCAGCTCGCGGCCACTCTGCCAGACCCTCTCCTCCCTCCACCTCGCGGCAAACTTTCCTCCAGAGACACCGTCCTGGTCCCCTCCCCGTGAGCCCTTTTACCACCCCCTGCCCAGCGCGCCCAAGTCTACGCCGGGAGGAGGGTCTCCAAAATCTTTGTTTCCCGGAATGCGAATGGCACGGGAGTTTCTGCCAGTTTTACATCATCCCAAGAGACGCAGTGTGAAGGGTCGGGGTCGGTCCTAAGAAATAAAGACGCACACACAATCGGAGGTGGGGCGCACGCCAGCCTCTCCATCCTGACCCTCCACCCAACACACGAGAACAACTCACAGGGGCCCTGAGTGATAGAAAACTCTCCTTCCGGCCCTGGCGCGCACCCCAACCCACCCACCCTGCCCTTTGGAAAGCCCTCCAATTCACAAGACAAAGGCCAGCTTGGGCGCGTGGCCTCCGCCTACCACTCCTGGCTACCTGTTGCTGCAGGCGCTGTGCTCCTGGGTCCGGGGCTCGGAGGGAGTCCGGACTCCCAACTCCAGCCACGCGCCCACCTTCCCAGTCCCCCAACTCCCTCTAATCTCAAACTGCCTGGGCCGGCCGGGCGCTCCAGACTATCGCCTTTCCCCAAAGCTCCGCACCCGTTCCCTTCCCTGTACCAAGACCTGGTCCTTGACCCCAAAGATGTAACTGGGGGTCTCACGCTGCCTCCGCATCCCTACCCCTGATGATGGCAAGCCCCGGCCCAGCATCCCCTCTGCTGTCCCCTCCCCCACTGCCTTGGCCCGGGCAAATCAGGTGTCTTGAACCTAGAACAGCCCCCCACACCCCGCCCTTACTCAGGTCCCCAGCGGGTTTTCTTTGACCTCGAGAACTGGGAACCCCATCCTTACCATCCCCCGCCCCTCGACACTCAACCTCGTGGTGGACCACTGCACTAGTTGGATGAGTGGCTCAGAGCAGCCCAAATTTTCCTTCTAGATCTCACTAGAATTGAAGAAGAAAGCAGCGAGGTGGGAGACATGGGAGAGGATAAGGACCCACTAGGGAGGCCGTTTCTTAGGGCACAGGAAAAAAAAAAATTCCACCGGGGACACCCAGCACCCTCCAGCTGGCATGAGCCACAGCGCACCTTTAATTCCACCTCTCTCCCCAACCCCAGCCTGGGGATCTTTGTGGCGGGCTGCTGAAGTTTGGGGGTACACAGAAGGGATAAAAGGAAGCTCGGGGACTCAGGAGCTGTGTCCCGGGTGAGATTAGGGGGATGTCATGGGAGGGGGACAAGAGCCCCTGCTGGTTTTGGAATGTCGCGGGTGTAGGTCTGAGGACTGCCCTGCGCCTCTGTGCCAAGTCTCTGCCCAAGAGCAGAACAAAGAGGCCGCGAGGAGCTTCTGTGGTCTCCTCCCGCGCCCGCACCCCGGCGGAGCTGCCCTGGCAGAGCTTTCGGCAACTTCTAACCAACTTCTCCCGAGTTAGTGCGGCGCTGCGCGGGGCCAGAAAACCCCCAGACTATCGCATCCCGGGACTAAAGGCTGCCCTCTCCTCAGTTCCTTCTCTACTACCCCCTGCGCCACGGGTCCCAGCCCCCCAGCCGGGCGATGCGCTGTGCCAGGGCGGGCGGAGCGCGCTCTTTCCAGGGCTCCCACTTAAGGAGTTTGTGTTTTTAGTTTGGACTCGTGTGTGCGCGCGCGCGCAGTGCTGGGCAGGATGATCGGCAGGAAAAGGTAGCCAGGAGATAAAGAAGCTGCCGCTAGGACCGCGGAGGGCGGTGGCCAGGCCAGGCTAGGCTAGGCTTCTGCAGAGAGCCCAGGGCGCGGGAGGAGCTGGAGCCCAAGCCGCGCCCTCAGGCCGAGTTCCTGTGGGTCTGGCAGCCTCTCACGCCTGCAGGCGAGCATGCCTTCTCACCTGTGCAGCCCGGGCACCTGCGGCCTCCTCGCCGAGCTCTGGGTCTCTCCCGCGGCCCCTGGCACGCTGGAAGCCCAGAACCTCATCTTAGGAATCTTGAACGCACCACAGCCAACCACAAAGAGAAAACAGCCACCACCCACTCCTGTCTGGCACATTTTCCTCTTTGTTTAATTATGATGACTTCCAGAATTCTCTTTTTAGGAGAAGTCTACCCGCCCCCAAACTCTTCCCTTCCCCCATCCCGAGGGATCTGCATGGAAAATCGTGAGGAGTCAGGACTTTGGGACAATTCTATTCCACTGCCTCTCGAAAAATAACTGGACTTTATGTAGAGTAAATCGGCCAAGATTGAGTTTCTAACTTCTAAGGAATATATCCGATAGACCACTTACTGATACAGCGTAGCAGTCAAATCTATGAAGACATCACCGATCCTTTGAAAAATAGTTATTTGTTTCTCAAGGAAAGAACAATAAGGGCCCATTTGCTAGGTGGAAATGTCGGTATGGCTGTAGAAGGGCTCTCCCTGCTGCCTAGGAAATCCTCCTGTTGGAGCTGTGTGAAGTATCTCTTTCCCGACCTGCTTGTGAACAAAGTGAGTTCTTCCAGGAATTTAGTCTTGAACTGGACTGAGTTACCCCACCTCTATAATCCAGGCCACTCCAGGGCTGAGATGTGTAGGATGTGTATTCTCTGTGATGTTGTTAAAGGATGCCATCTTTTCTCAGATGCCACATTTTAAAAATATTTTTAAAGTGAATTAACACTGCCCATGCTCAAAGATGCCTCTATGATAAACCCAGTACCTACTGTATCCTTCTGGTACTCGGGGCTATATGGTGCCTTTCTCCTGGTAGACCAATGGCAGCTCACCATGTAACTCTCCCTTTTCTGCTCTTCTGTTCAAGGGCTTCCTCTGGCTCTAGGCCCCACTTTGCTATTGCAGAGGGGCTAGCCAGAAGGTACCAGGCTATGAATGCCCCTCAAAGCAGACCCCAACCAATCAAAGACAGGGGTTGATCTAAAAATACGCCAGCTTCTCCCACTGAGAGGTGGGACTATAGAAAACTGCATGGTTCGGTCTCCCTGAGATCCCCAACTTTGAGTTTTATTTGCTAAAGTAACCTCAAAGGAACCTGGTGCTTTCTTCCTTTCTTTCTTCTTCCTCCTCCCTCCCCCTCCTCACTCCTTCCCTCTTTCCTTCCTCTCTCCCTTACTTATTTCCTTCTAGCCAGTGCTTCTTGAATCATGTTCCAAACAGACCACAGTATTTACCGTCAGATCCCATTCTCAGGTTTATTAGCTTCTGGGAGAACTCAACATGTTGCTAAAGGAAGGAATTTCCTCTACTTGGAGAATGAAAGTACAAGATCAGATTTTTCCCTAGAAGTTATTTTTAGTTTTGAGTTATCTCCTTCAATTTCTGGGTCATAATTCAAGATCAGATACCTTACTGAATGAAAGAGCACTAAGGATAAGTACAATCATATATAATGTGTTAAAATTTTATGCACAGATTCATCACAAACATGAAGAAGTTCCTTCAGTCTAATGCTGATAGCCAGTAATACAAGAAATACTATTACAATCACCTTTGTTGAGAAATGAGTTAAAAATTATATAGAAGGGGGATAGGGGTGTAGCTCACTGGTAGAATGCATGCTTAGCATACACAAGTCCCTGGGTTTGATCCCGAATATGACATGAAAAAGAAGTAACAGAGAAGACATTTGATTGAGCCTAAGATGAGAGTGAAGAAATATAACAATACATTTATTACTGTATGACCATGAGAGATCTACTCTCCCTTTCAGAAAACTTCTTACAACAAAGGTTAGCTAACTATTGCAACTTTTTTTTTTTTTTTTTTTTTTTTTACAAAATGATATATTAAATCTCATTCTCTTCTTAGCCACTATCTCGGTCAACATTCCCACTGTTAAAATCCAAGATAATTGACCACAGGACTTAGAGGAGGCGAGATTTATTAGCTCACATTTCTGGAGATTTCAGAGGTTCAGTCCATGTCAGGTTGGTTCTGTGGGGCACAGGGCATGGTGGTAGGAGGCGGAGGGAAAGAGCAAAGGCTCTGCTCTCACATCAGGGAGGCTGAAAACCAGAGAGGGAACAAGGGGAGGAAGGGCCTTATATAATCCCAAAGCTACACCCCCAGTAACCCCTTCCTGGAAATGAAGCCCTGCCTCCAACATGGCTGCCTGGTTTCTATGAGGTCTCCGGGCACAGTCTAGATCCAAACCATGATAGCCACCATAATGAACAAGTCATCACATGTCCACACAATTACAGGCCTCTGCTGCCATTCCTAGCTCCAGAACTTTCTCTAGTCTAAGCTAGATGCTTTCACCTCTGCTTTTCTGAAGTTCTCACTGTGATAGTCCTTAGTGCTCTTCACCCAGTTTTCCTTTTTTTTTTTTTTTTTCCTTCCAGGTACAACATAGAAATACAACTTGCTACCCCCCTGGAGTCAGACATGGTCATATGGTTGTGTTCTGGCCAGTGAAAGGTGAGTGGAAATTGCATGTTTTCCAGATGGAAGCTCTAAGAACCAGTGCGTGCTTTTTACAGGCTCCCTGATCTAGCCTGGGCCCCAGAGCATTAAACTTTAGATCTGGAGTATCCCCCAAAGGCTGATGGGTGGAAGGCTTGGTCCCCAGATGGTGATGCTACTTACCTACCCAAAGGCCCAAGTGACCACAGACTGAAAACTCTGAAACCATGAACCAAAATAAACCTTTCCTCCTTTAAGTGGGTTGTCTCAGGTATTTTGTCATAGCGAGGAAGCCAACACTGAGGGTGGACCCTCCCACCCCCAACCAACCTTCCATGGTCTTGTAGTGCACAAAAAAAAATAGCCTTTCCTGTCTGTCCTAAGGTTTTTAGGGTTGTTTGTAGTCATGGCATAACCTGGATGATTCTCACTTGCTCAGATGTTCTTTGTCATTTACCTCTGCAAAGGTGCATATGTGTTTTCCTTACGGGTTTTAGGTCTTTTATATACATATATATATATATATATATATATATATATATACACACACACACACACACACACACACACACACACACACACACACATATGTATATTTTCTTAATTTTGCAGCAGAACTGGGAATTGAAACCAGGGCATTCTACCTCTGAGCTACAGCCCCAGCCCTAGTTTTTATTTTTTACTTTTAAACAGGTTCTCACTAAGTTGCAGAGGGCCTCACAAAGTTGCTGAAGCTGGCCGCAAACCTGCGATCCTCCTGTTTCAGCCTCCCAAGTACTGGGATTACAAGTGTGCACCACCATGCCTGGCTAGTTCTTTTTTAAGAACTAGCTAGCAATTGCTAGCTAAACTTTGAGTTTAATGGTATATACTCTGCTAGGTAAAATAGTAGGTTGGAAAAAGAAAATCTACCAACTGTTCACTAAGAAGGGAGCAGGATTTTGTGGAGTGAGATCTATTTCACTTTTGCATCTGCCCAGAGAGGCAATATTCCTCAGTCTTGGCAGTTGCCTTACCAGTTTGACCAAGATTGAGCTGCAGTGAGTCTTTATTTTACTCTGTTTTAAACTACACTTCTTTGGACAAGACATTGGTTTTACTTACCTAATAGAACTAAGAAGTTGCCAGGTGTGGTGGCACATACCTGTAATCCCAATACTTGGGAGACTAAACCAGGAGGATCACAGGTTCAAAGCTAGCCTCAGCAACGTAGTGAGATTCTGTTTCCAAATAAAGAATAAAATTGGTCTGGGGTGTAGCTCAGAGGTAGAATACCCCTGCGTTCAATCCCCAGCACCACAAAAGAAAAAAGCCTGAGAAGTCATTTCCTATTTGTGGGGTTATTATAAGGATTAAATAAAATATGAAGTTAAAGTACTTAATCTAAGGGATACCTGTAACAATAACTACCATTCATACCATTCAATTTCAAATGCTCCCTGGCTTGTCTAACAAGTTCCCTGTGGCCAGAAACACTGCTAAGGAGAGTAGCCTATCCTGAAATCCTTTTTTTTTTAAATTTTTTTATTTCCTTAATTCCCAAGAATGATCACTTGCTTGCAGAAGTATTTTGAAGATTAATGAACAATCCATCCCCCCACCCCCCAAAAATATCTGGCAAGTTGAAATCCCATTTTATTTCTAGGCCTGGGGGATCGTTGGTTTTACCTGCATTCCTGTTGTTTTTACTGTTTCTAATGACTTCTGTTTCCCTGAGTAAAAGAGTGCAAGCTGTAGGGCACATACAGCCCTCCCTCCCTCCCCTCAATCTTCATTCCCCATCAATCTCTGACCCACTTTACACACTGATAATGCTCCGCTGCTCTCAGTGATGGCGTGCCAGCCGTGGGCTTCTACTCATGCCATTCGCCCTGAAGACATTGTCGTCATCATTGCCTATTTGTTTGTTTGTTGTTTGGTTTTTGGTGCTGGGGATCGAACCCAGGGTCTTGCACATGCAAAAGCCAAGTAAATGCTCTACCATTGAGCTGTACCCTCAGCTCATCTCTTTCCTATTTCTAATTCCTTGTCAGTTTTTAGATCCTTCTAAAGCCACCATCTCGCATGGGAAGGCTTTCTGAAAATCCCAGGTTGGATTAAGTGTCCCTCCTCCATGGTCCTATCACATATCATAGCTCTATCCTTTCAGGAGGCATTAGAATTTTATCAAGAATGAATTTCGTAGCCGGGCGTGGTGGCGCACTCTTGTAATCCCAGCATTCAGGAGGCTGAGACCGGAGGATCCGGGTTCGAGGCCAGCCTCAGCTACCTAGTGAGTGAGGCCCTCTGCAACTTAGTGAGACCCGGTTTCAAAATAAAGAATTAAAAATAGGGCTGGGGGTGTAGCTCGGAGGTAGAATGCCCCTGAGTTCAATCCCCAGTACCGCAAAAAAAAAAAAAAAAAAGAATGAATTTCCTGAGCGAGGCATGGTGGTGCACACCAGTAATCCTAGTACTTAGGAGGATGAGACAAGAGGATGCAGGTTCAAGGCTAGCCTCAGCAACTTAGCAAGACCCTTAGTAACTCAGCAAGATCCTGTTTCTAAGTAAAAAATAAAAAGGGCTGGGGGTGTATCTTGGAGGTAGAAATACTCCTGGGCTAAATCTTTGCTACCAAAAAAAAAAAAAAAAAGAATTTTTTTTCTTTTAATATCATTATTATTTGTACTGGGGATTAAACCCAGAAACATTCTACCTCCAAACTACACTCCCAGCCCAATTTTATTTCTTATTTGGAAACAGGGTCTCACTAGGTTGCTGAAAGCTTTGCTAAGTTGTGGAGGCTGGCTTTGAAACTGCAATCCTCTTGTCTCAGCCTCCCAAGAATAGAAATTACAAGTGTGCACCACCATGCCTGGCCTAAAAGAAAAAGAATTTTCTTAAGAATGAAATCATCTGCTTGGTGTATATCTACCACCTGTCTCGGATACTTCTCAACTCTGTCATCAAGCTATTTCATCCTTTTGAACCTCTATTACCATGTGTAAAAGGACATAATTCTCCCTGTACCAGAGGATTGCTAGAATAAAGTATTATCAAAAATGGAAAGTGCTTAGCATGGAAAGGCTGACAAGTAATTTTTTAAAAAAAGCTGTCATTTATTGAGTGCATATTATTTCTAATAGATGCAAAGAAAGTTATAGTAGTAGAATAATAGATGGTAAATTTTATTTTGATTCTCAGCTATGATCACTTGGAATTAGAAATAAATGAATTTCTTCAAAGATGATGGACCTACCAGGTATGGTGGTGCACTCCTATAATCCCAGTACTTGGGAGGCTGAGACAAGAGGATCGCAGGTTTGAGGCCAACTTAAGTAACTTAGTGAGAACTTCAGCACCTTAGCAAGACCCTCTTTCAAAATAAAATAGAAGCCAGGCGTGGTAGCACACGCTTGTACTTGTCTCCCAGTACTTGGGAGACTGAGACAGGAGGATCCAGGTTCGCAGCCAGCCTCAGCTACTTAGTGAGACCCTCTGCAACTTAGTGAGAACCTGTTTTAAAATAAACAATAAAAAATAGGACTGGGGGTGTAGCTCACATTCTGGTCTTTCTCTCTCTGGTCCTACCATCTAACTCTGCCTCCATTCGTGATGTCATAACACACACTTCCAGCGGAATCTGGTTTCCATTTATTATAGAGCTTTCTCTAAAGCTTCTGTATTAATTGAATGCGTGAGAGCGTTTTCAGTAAAACATACATCATAACTTCTGATCGCAACGTCTGTTCTGGGATGGTTACCTGATATAGAGATATAGAATCCCTTTAGGCTCACGTGATTATATAGCAGCAATACCTCTAACTTCCTGGGAGAAGAAAAAGCCTGATCCTATTCTGCATTAAATGGCATAATTGTGGGGTCTAATTCCTTGTTTTCTGTTGCAAAACATTCATCCCTCATATCTAACAGATAAAATCTGTAACCCAAAGGCAGTGCAATTGAATGAAAATGGTCTTACCTGCCTTCTTTCAATTTTGCAATATCTGTGTGCTCCAAAATTCATGCAACCTTGATGTGGCTTTTTATTTTCTGTGGAAATACTTATTTGAGATGATAACAGCCTCAAACAAGAAGGAAACAGCTGAATATTTTGCTTCACGGAGAAAGGTATTATTGGATTTTCTCCTCCAGGCGACTCACACACAACACACACACATTCAAAAGTCATCCTAGTCTCTGGGCTTGAGTACATCTATAGTCCCAATACTGGGAAGGCTGAGAGAGGAGGATCGCAAGTTCAAGGGTAGCCTCAGCCACTTAGTGAGACCCTGCTTCAAAACAAAAAACAAAACGGGCTGGGGGTTTAGCTGGAAGCTAGATGGTCTCTGTGTTCAATCCTCAGAACCAATCATCATCATCATCATCATCATCATCATCATCATCATCATCATCATCATCCTACTCATAGAAGTTTCTCAGAGAAGCATTTATATTATAGCTTTGACTTAAGTCTAGAAAGCTTCTCACCAACAGACAAGATAATTTAAAAGCATAAGAGATAAATGAGATGTTTTTTTTTTTTTCAGCCATCTGCTCTTATTTATTTATTTTTGCCCTGGAGATTGAACCCAGGGGCATTCTACTTCTGAGCTTCTGGGGTTTTTTTGTTTGTGTGTCTGTGTTTTTGTTTTGTTTTTTGTTTGTTTGTTTGTTTTTGAAACAGGTCTTGCTAAATTGCAGAAGGTCTCCTTCCAAAGTTGCTGAGACTGTCCTTGAACCTGCAATCTCCCTGTCTTAGCTCCTGAGTACTGGGATTGCAGCCATGGGCCACCTCGAGCAGCTAACACCTGCTTTCTGAGGTTGAACTGTTTTGTTGTTTGTTTTTGAGACAGGCTCTGGCTGTGTTGCCCAGGACTTTCTGACGCAGCCTGGGTGCAGTGGGGACTGCCAGCCCCTGTTATCTATTCCATGGCCCCACGGATCCTCTGCCACGATATGGAATTGGCAATCTGTTCTTCACAAGGTTTCTCACCTGCTCCAGGATACTTGACTCCCTGCACTCAGTTCAATATTCACTTTTCCTTTTGTTTCTGTTAATCTTTTAAGAGACGTCTTTCAGTCCTGCAGTATTCTCTTCTCTCAACACGCATTGAGCTTGGCTTTTATTGGTTAGCAAGCTTAGCCTCATAAAAAGAGCTGGAGCGGGATCCTTTAGTCCAGAGCAGCAGGCACTTGGGACAGGTCACCAGTGACCTCGTGGGCAGCCTCCTGAGGACAGGCCCTCGGCCTCAGGGAGCCACACTGGGTCACCATCCTCTTTAAACTAGGGCTGCCATCCACTTTAAACTAGAGCAAAGAGGCAGCCATTTGTCTTCTCCTTCAGAGCCAGAAGTTTTTCCCTGTAATAAACGGCTTCATTCTGCAGCTGGAGCTACAGAGGTTAAATTTACAGCTAAATACAATCCTTTACTTGTTAAGGCACCTTCCAGAGGATTCTCTCATTTATTAGCAAAAACATCACTCTGAGCCAGCAATAAAAGTGGGGATGTGCTCAGACAAAATTATTAAGAAGGAGGGTGTGAGCCTAACATGAAAAAAATGTAAAATATTAAGCCAAAAATATTTCAATATTTTTTTCTCCTAGAGTCGGAATAAAATCATGAGACATGTAACAAGGGCTTTTTGATGTTTCCAGGCCCAGTTTTTCCCCAGGAATCAATCCTCGCTCCTCTTCTCTTCTGATTCTTCAGCTGCCTATCTAAGCTGGCCAATCCATTGGGGCCTGGCTGACCTTCCTTAAACCAAATTCCTCTAAGAAGTCCAGCCACTCACTGGACATTTGCCTTGTATGTCCCTCACACACCTCACCCTTAATATATCTAAAATTAAGCCAGGCATAATTGCTCCATTTAAGATATATTAAGCCTCCAGTAGTAGGGAGGCTGAGACAGGAGGATTGCAGGTTCAAGGACAGCATCAGCAACACAGCAAGACTCTCATCAACCTAGTGAGACCCTATTTCCAAACAAAAAAATAAAAAGGGCTGGGGGTGTAGCTTGAAAGTAGAATGCCCCTGCATCCAATCCCCAGTACAAAAAAAAAAAAAAAAAAAATTACTGTATTGTCCTACCCTGTTGAGATTTTTTTTTCCCTTTTTGGCATTTAGATCTAACAAGATGGATCTGCCAATCACAGATTCTGCACCTTCCACCAAGTTATTGATTTCACAAGGGGATTAATAAATCCCTGGTCAGATCCCTGAGAAAGAACATTACAAATCCCCCTGTACTCTAATGCCAATCCATTATTTAATTGCCTTCACATTTTACCTGTTACTTATCCATCAAATTCTTCTGCCATTCAACCCATCATAACCTTTTCCCCTAAATCTGGACACAGGTCACCCTACCCATTATGTTTTGCTTTAGTGGTATTTACTATCTCCCCGTCCTCTGAGGATTTTTCCTGTTCACTAGTATTTACTCTTCATACACTGGGATTTAATAAATTTTTCTATAAGAGTTTTGAGCACTTTATATATATATATTTATATATATATATATATATATATATATATATATATATATATTTATTATTATTTTTTTGTTGCTGGGGATTGAACCTGGGGCATTCTACCTCTGAGCTACACCTATTTTATTTTTTATTTAGAAATAGGACCTCCCTAAATTGTTGAGGCTGGCTTCAAACCTGCAATCCTCCTGTCTCAGGCTCCCATGAACTGGGATTACAGGCGTGTGCCACCACGCCCAAGTTTGATATGCTTTAAATGGAGTTTAAGTTCAAACTATATTCTGTTCCCATGATTTTTACTACATGTGAAATTAGGCCTTGAAAACATGGGTTCTCAGTGACCATTTGCAGAACATGGCTTTGTGTGACAGCTTTGGCCTTAACTGAAGAATATCAAAGAACGAAGACATGAAAGCTGTTTTTGTGTCTATTGTAGCGATGTTGCCAAGGACGTTTTTCACTATATCAAATCGTATCCTCTTGACAAGAATCTACAGAAGAACTGTTTCACGGGTTTTTGGATGAAAAAGTGTTTCATTTCTACTCTGGCTTTAATCTTATGGATAAATGTTGTAATTGAGCAGCTTGCCTCTTTGCTTTGTTCCTCGGAAACAAAGCCAAATTTGTTTCTCTTCCCTTGCACCTGTTCAAGGTGAGGAGGTAAGCAGTTCGAGTGTGGTAGTCTTGCCCCTTGCTTTGGTTTTTCTACCCCTATTCCCTCTCCAACAGTTTTCTTAGAAACTCAGTTTCATCTCTTTGCATTTATGTAAAATACGGCACGTAGCAGGGCATGGCGGTGCACATCTGTAATCCCAGAACTTGGCAGGCTGAGATAGGAGGATCGCAGGTTGGAGGCCAGCATCAGTGAACTTAGTGAGACCCTTAGCAACTCAGCGAGACCCTGTTTCAAAATAAAAAATTAAAAGGGCTGGGAGTTTGGCTCAGAGGTAGAATGATCCTGGGTTCAATCTCCAGTACCAAACGAACAAAAAAAATGTAGTACCTAAATTATGACATAAGCCAAGCATGATGGCGCAACCTTGTAATTCCAATACTTGGGAGGCTGAGACAGGAGGATCACAGGTTGGAGGATAGCTTCAGCAAGTAGTGAGACGCTCATCAAGGAGTGGGACTCTATTTTAAAATAAAAATAAACTTGGGCTGGGGGTATAGCTCGGAGGTAGAGTGCCCTTGGGTTCAATCCCTAGTAACACACACACACACACACACACACACAAAGAAATTATGACATAAATAATTCTTAGTATCTTTACCAATAGAGGAAATGAAACGCCCTAACAACCTAATAAACTTAGATGAAAGTGTTATATGACTAGTCAACCCAATGATACCTAGCTTTTCCTCTTACATTTGCTAGCTATAGTGGCAAGTATGCACAGTTTAGAAAATTGGGAAGGGGAGGAGGAGCGTACCCAGGCATGGTGGCAAAATCCTGTAATCCCAGTACTTGGGAGGCTGAGACAAGAAGACCACAGGTTCAAAGCCAGCCTCAGCAACTCAGTGAGACCTTGTTCCAAATAAAAATAAAAATAAAAATAAAATAGGACTGGGAGTGTAACTCAGACTGCCCATGGGTTCAATTCCCAGCACCAAGAAAAAAAACAATAACAACAACAAAAAAAACCCTCTTTTTTCAGGTACTCTGCCGCTGAGTTCCACCCCCAGCCCTAGAAGCAATTCCATTTAACATTTGTGGACTTTCTTCACTCTTTCCGTAAGAGTTTCAGGAGTCTAAGGAATTTTAACTCAGAAGCCAGAAGTCACAGGCTCTGGCTCTGCTTCTAGTGGTACCGCCCTGAGGTGTGACCCCCCCCCCCCCCAGGTCTGTGGAACCACGCCTCACCTTGGCGGTTCAGCTGAGAGAACAGAGGCACAAGTACTTTGAGAAGTAAGTGCTCTGTGAGTGTTAGAAAGTGGCTGCGAGTCAGAAAGCACATCATTATCCGCTCTGCATAATATTTTTTTTTACAAATTTCTGACTTCTCTAAATGGGATAGGTCACAGGAAGAGTAAACATGTTCCCAATCCAGGTGTGGTGGTACCTGCCTGCAATCCCAGTACTCAGAAGGCGGAAACAGGAAGATCACAGGTTGGAGCCCAGTCTCAGCAACTTGGAGAGGCCCTCAGTAATTTAGTGAGATTCTGTTTCTAAATACATACATACATACATACATACTACATAAAGTTGTGTAGCTTGTAGGTGGAATGCCTCTGGGATAAATTTCCAGTACCTAAAAAAAAAAGAAAGAAGGAAAGAATAAACATATCTGTGTACAGGTTTATAAATTTTTAAAAAAAGGAAAGGAAAGGAAAAAGAAATGCCCTGCCCTGGCTTTGTGGCCTCGAAATAAGGAAGTGTGGCGTTTCCTAGAGCACCTCCAGGATCAACCAGCCAACTTCCACTTTTGATTTTCTGTGTCTCCATTTGTGCTGTGATTTTTTTTTTTTTTATTACGGTAAAATGGAAACGACATAAATTTTACCATTTTAAGCATGTTTACGTCTAGAAATTCAGCGGCATTAAGTATATTCACAGTGTTGTGTAACCACCACTCCATTTACTTTCAGAACATTTTCCTCACCTCAAACAGAAATCGGTACCCATTAAATAACAACTCCTCATTCAACTTCTGCTTTTGAAGGCTCCACGCAAGAGTCTCTGGTCACATGCATGGCGTTTTTACTCAGCAGGCGCAAGATTAGACTTCCTTCCATGTATGCCTCTCATTCTCCCTTCCATGAAAATTTTTATCCATGTAAATGATTGTTTTTTGCCTATGCTATTAATATTTTATTCTTTTTTCTCTTTCCTTCCTTCCTTCTTCCTTCCCTCCTCTCTCCCTCCCTCTCTCTTCCCTCTTCTTCTCCCTCTCTTTATCTCTCTTTCTTTTTAAGATTAAACCCAGAAGCTTCCATTCTATTCCCAAGCCTACATCTCCAACCCTATTTTATTTATTTATTTATTTTTATTTGTATTTTTTGCAGTACTGGGGATTGAACTCAGGGGCATTCTACCTCCAAGCTACACCCCCAGCCCTATTTTTTATTCTTTATTTTGAAACAGGGTCTCACTAAGTTGCAGAGGACCTCACTAAATAGCTGAGGCTGGCCGTGAACCCAGATCCTCCGGTCTCAGCCTCCCAAATGCTGGGATTACAAGCGTATGCCACCACACCCGGCTTATTTATTTATTTATTTAATTGTGGATTGAACTCAGGGGTGACTTACCTCTGAGCTACACCCCCAGCCCTGTTTTATTTTCTATTTTGAAATAATAGGTTAGTTATTCAAACAAATAAGTTATTTATTCAAAATAAATTCTATTTTGAAATAATAAGCTATCTCATTAAGTTGCTGAGAGCCTTGCTAAGTTGCTAAGACTGTCCTTGAACCTGTGATCCTCCTGTCTCAGGCTCTCAAGTAATGGCATTATAGGCAGGTGCCACTGAGCCTGGCTCTAATTTTCTATTTCTAATATATCAAGTGTAAAAATATTGTTTTAGCCAGGTGAGGTGACATACACCTGTAATCCCAATACTTGGGAGGCTAAGACAGGATGATCACAGGTTCAAGACCAGCCTCAGCAACTTGGTGAGACTCTCAGCAGCCTAGTAAGACCCTATATCCAAATTAAAAAAAAAAAAAAAAAAAAAAGAGCTAGGGGTGCAGAAAAAAAGAATGCCCTTGGGTTCAATCCATAATACTCTCCCCCAAAGTATAAAAATAACTTTTGCATGCTTGGTGTTTCAGACATAAATAAATGAGAATGTAGCATCCGAATTGCAATCTTAGCTGTGCTGATTCTCAGGGCCTGCAGCATTCCAACCTGGTGGACTCGAGGTCCTGCACTCCAGCAAGCCCTGAGGTTGCTCTCTCCCGACTGGGGCTCTGCCTCTGGCTTCTGTCCTGGCCCCTCTGAAGCACACATGGCCCGGGTCACATGGAGGACACAGCAAAACTGTGGGTAAATCAATACGAACTCACTCGAAACACAGTTCATTTATGAAAGCTAATACATTAGAGTTATAAATCAATTTCAGGTACCGTCTATTCGCTCCCTGAGAACCTGTCTTATTTACTCTTGTATAGCCTGTTCTGACAGATGATAGGTGCCTATGAGATGTTGGCTGAAACCAATTCAGAAGAAAATTCTTCTTTTGGACAGATTTTTACAATAAAATCTAAATATATAGGAAAAGGAGGACATACGCCGGGAGCACAAGGAAGGAAAAGCTTTCTTGTGAGTTTGTGATGCGCCAGATGATCTCGCTGTGTAAATACTCATGACTTCATTTCTTACTTACAGAGAACCCGGACAAGTAGACATCATCTATCAAGCCTGCTGTCTAGAGACAGCTAGTCAGCTTTCTGTAACTATAACAAATACCTGAGACAATCACCTTATAAAGAGGAAAGGTTTGCTTTGGCTCACAGATTCTGGAGATTTTTATCCTTGGGTCCCTTGGCCCCGTTGCTTTTGGCCTGGGGTGAGGAAGCACTTCACTGAGCAAGAGTGTGGTGGAACAAAACAGCTCACCTCAGGGTGGAGAAACAAAAAGGAGGGAGGGAGGAGAGGCTGGGGTTCCAACAGCCTCTCCAAGGGCACGCCCCCAGTAGCCGAAGACCTCTCCCTAGGCTCCACCTCTTAAAGGCGCACCGCCTCCTTATTAGTGCCACACGGGGGACCAAGTCTCTTATTAGTCTCTTATTATTACTTGGGCCTCTTGGGGGACATTCCAGATGCAAGCGAGAGCACTGAGCTAAAGCTCACAGAGCAGTAAGGACAAAACTAGAGTTCAACCCCAGATAGGCCTGCTCACATCTCTATTGCTCTAAAGGCCAGGCGTGGTGGTGCTCTGGTGCTCGCTTATAATCCCAGTACTTGGGAGGCTGAGACCGGAGGATCCGGGTTTGCAACTAGCCTTAGATGCTTAGTGAGGCCCTCCGCAACTTAGTGAGACCCTGTTTCAAAATAAACAATAAAAAATAGGGCTGGGGTGTAGCTTGGAGGTAGAATGCCCCTGGGTTCTATCCCCAGTACCAAACAAACAAACAAAAAATACTAAAGTATAAATCAACAGAATACTAAATACTGTTTAATCTTTTTTTTTTTTTCTTCTGTGAAATGGCTACTTGAACTTAATGGCTTTTGACTATAGTTTGTGTCAAGAGAGAGAGAAAAACTGAAAAGAATGGATGGTAGATTCATTATAACATATAATCTCAGAAAACTGAGATTCCTGGTGAGCCTGTATAAGACCTCCAACCTGTGTAGTGATGCTGTTTGTCAATGTTTAACATCAGTTTAGGCCCTGTGTTAATAAAATGTGTTTAAAAAAGATTTGCTCCCAGCTGAACATGGTAGTGCATGCCTGTAATCGTAGTAGTGGAGAGGCTGAGATAGGAGGATGGCAGGTTTGAGGCCAGCCTCATCAACTTAGCAAGACTGTCAAAAACTTAATGTTTCAAAAAATAAATAAATAAGTAAATAGCCGGGCATGGTGGCGCACGCTTGTAATCCCTGCATTTGGGAGGCTGAGACTGGAGGATCGGGGTTCGCGGCCAGCCTCAACTGCTTAGTGAGACCCTCTGCAACTTAGTGAGACCCTGTTTCAAAATAAAGAATAAAAAATAGGGCTGGGGCTGTAGCTTGGAGGTAGAATGCCCCCAGATTCCATCTCCAGTACCGCCAAAAAAAAAAAAAAGAGCCAAATGACTTTATAGTTTTACTGAATTAAAAACAGATTAAAAAAAAAAAAAAAAGGAAGCTAAGTTCTTTCATAAACTATCTCCAAACTGGAAATTAAAAAAAAAAAATGAGCAAGTTCCCCACTTCATTTTATGAAAGTAATATTGTCTTACTACCCAAATTGACAAAGGACAGTGTGAGAAAAACTATAGTTTAATCTAATTTATTAATATAGATCTAAAATCCCTAGTGAAATATTATAAAGCTTAATTTATCACTGTATTTAAAAAGTAATAAATCATGAATAGGTCTGGTATACCCTAAGGATACATGAATCATTTAGCTTTAGAAAAATCTATTAGAGTTATTTAACAAAATAAGAGGTTAAAGGGGAAAAATGATTAGATCTTCTTAATGATTTCAGATAAACAATTACTAAAATTCTAAATCTATTCATGATAAAACAAACTATTAGCAAATTAGAATGGATTGGTCCTTCCTAAATATAAGCACAATTATCTTTAAAATAAAGCAATACCAAAAAAAAAAAAAAAACACTATAGTTAATGTTGCACGTAATGGTCAAATGCCCAGTGTTTTTCCTTGATTGACAGGGAAAAGATGAGATGCCAATCTGAAAGTTTCTTTTCAACATTGTTCTGGATGTAAATCAGATGGCATACACAACAAACGAGTTAAGGAAAATAAATCAGATGGCATACACTTTCATCTCGATATTCTCCCCTGTGAATGCAGGTGGACAGAGGGTCATAGAGAAGGGACTGTTTTGTTTAGGAAATTCTCTTGCTAAATTACTAGTCGGGAGGTGAAGGCTTGGGCTGATAAGATCCAAGGTACTAAAGGAAAGGTAGCTCAAAAGTTCTTTGTCTGAAATAGTGTTTGGGCCTGAGAACCTGAGACTGAAGAGAGAGACCAGATGTTCTGAACATTCCATTTTAAGATAGTTGTACTTCCATGAACAGGTTTTTCTGCTGTTACAAAATATTCTGGAAAAGATTTCTACATCTTCTAAGAGGTGTGTGTGTGTGTGTGTGTGTGTGTGTGTGTGTGTGTGTGTGTGTAACTTAATTAAAAAAAGGAAAAGAATGAATTCTCTATCTGACTCAGCAAGATACAAAGCAAGGAAAACATAAGAATTGATTGTCTTGTGTCCAAAATAACTTAACAGAAAAAAGAACTGCAAGCCAGAGAGATAACTCTCCTGAGAACTCACAAAAATTTGGATTATAATAGCAAGAGAGATGGACTAGACATTCAAACAATTTGTGTGTGGGGGCGGGAGGGGTACTGAGGATTGAACCCAGGGGAGTTCTACCTCTCAGCTACACCCCTAGTCCTATTTTATTTTTTTGAAACAGGGTCTCACTGAGTTGTTGAGGCTAGCCTCAAACCTACAATCCTCCTGTCTCAGCCTCCCAAGGATTGGGATTACAGGTGTGTGCCATCACACCCAGCTAGATTTAAGCAATTTTATTAAGAGTCTAGAAGATACTAAGGTCTAGGAAAGCATAATGCTGTAGCAGTGAATGTGTCTATAGAAAATTCCCGAAGTCAGTATGAAAAGCTTTCCCTTCCAAGAGCTGGGGTGTAGCTCAATGGTGAAGCTTCTGCCTAGTATGCCCAAGGCCCCAGGTTTGCTCCCTAGCACCGAAAATAAAAATGCCGTTACCATGCGATCTCTCCTTGGTTGTTAGGCTACGTGGACACCATGAAAGAGAAAGTTCTGATGTGTTTTAAAAGATTCACTGGAACACTAGAATTTACTTACAGAGAAAGTTCTTATTTTCTCTTATGCCTTAGATAACTTTATGCTTTTAAAATATTTCATGTGGGTATGAAAAGAGTTTTTTGGGACTTCTAATTTACTGGTGACTAAATATTTTATATTAGAATACCTGCACAAACTGATGTCAAGGTATAAATTAGTTAACTTAAAAAGTGAGTCCCACTAAATGTGGTGGCATGCTTCTATAATTCCAGCTACTCAGGAGGCTGAGGCAGGAGAATTGTAAATTCGAGGCCAGTTTCGGCAACTTAGCAAGACCCTGTTTCACAATAAAATTTTTTTTTTTTTTTTTTTTTTTTTTTTTTTTTTTTTTTTTTTTTTTTTTTTTTTTTTTTTTTTTTTTTTTTTTTTTTTTTGCGGTACTGGGGATTGAACTCAGGGGCATTCTACCTCCGAGCTACGCCCCCAGCCCTATTTTTTATTCTTTATTTTGAAACTGAGTCTCACTAAGTTGCGGAGTGCCTCACTAGGTAGCTGAGGCTGGCCGCGAACCCGGATCCTC
>PVLC010018339.1:0-32157 GCA_004027655.1 Graphiurus murinus | reverse complement strand
GACAGGGCATAATAGATACATTTATAAAACTATGAATATTAGATACCATTTTGAAGCTGCATATATTAAATAATTATCATGTCTAAGACATGATCCAGAGAGCACCTTTCCTCTTTCTATGGGGTAAATTCATTTTATTTTGGATATCTAGTTGCTAAGGCAAATACTGTTATATAGTTCCATTAAAAAGCTGAAATATGTCTTTCTAAACCTGCTTGCCACCAAGATACCTTTTGCCTTTGAACATGGAACAAATAAATGCTGCTATGAAACACTCTACAATTGTTGTTTTACTTCTTTAGCATGATTTATCTTATCAAACTAAATTTGAAGATACAAAATGAGACAGAGAAAGATGAAATGACTAGCTTGCCCTTGGAGTTACAAGTCAGTCGAATACACCTCCAGTAGCAGGTTTTGCATAAAACTATAAGAAAAAGATGAAGAACTTCCCCAGACTGAACTATCCTGAAGATCAGAAACTGTCGGCTAACAGTTCTCCAGGACTCCAGTTCAGCTCTGGCAGAGAGCCTTCACTGAATATTTGATGGATTACTTTCAGTAGTACCACAGCTCCTGAAGTTTACCTTCCAGGAAGTGGCGCAGACATTAAAATCACAGCTGGGGTCCTTGGTGCAATCACTTACCTGCAGAGTTTCCCAAACACTTCCACAACCACCCCCATGACCAGGACCAGTTTCTACCTTGCCTCATTATGTATTTTAGAGACAGTCACCTACAGCATCATATGTTATAGAAAAGTGGCTTGATTTGATTAGTGGTATCTTGAAGCCATTGTTCTAAAAAACCTGAACTTTAAGATGCCCTTCTGCAGTGTTATGGCAGTGGACCTCAAGTTTTTAACATTCATAACATCTTTATTATTTTGGCTTCCTTGTCTCCACTGTAGACTATGATACAGGGGGAGGGTTCTAGAGACTCAAGAA
The DNA here is from genome assembly GCA_004027655.1 of Graphiurus murinus. Lineage (NCBI taxonomy): Eukaryota > Metazoa > Chordata > Mammalia > Rodentia > Gliridae > Graphiurus > Graphiurus murinus. The sequence goes on along the minus strand of PVLC010018339.1, from coordinate 31,210 downwards.
TCTGCTCAAGAAACTAGGATGATTCTCATGTAATTGGTTCACCCCTTAAGAAATGCTGTCCAGCCAGGCATGGTGGTGTACACCTATAATTTCAGTACTTGGGAGGCTGAGACAGGAGGATTGCAGGTTTGAGACCAGCCTGAGCAACTTAGCAAGGCTCTCAGAAACTTAGTGAGACCTTGTTTCAAAAGAAAAATAAAATAGGGCTGGGGTGTAGCTCAGAGGTAAAATGTCCCTGGGTTCAATCTCTAGTACCACAAAAGAAAAAAGAAATTCTATTCAGTAATATTATGGCAAAACATGATTCATCAACTATAGCAGAAGACCCAAAGTTTATAAGACTCCAGAGCCTTAAAGTTGCTAGTGTATATTGGGATTCTCCAGAAATCCCCATCAACTTCTACTGTGCAGTGTTGCCCAGACACCAGTTTGAGAAATGGTGAAGCTGGGCAATGTGTAGCTTTAGCCTTTGTCTAAGAATTGGAGGAATTGGTAAAAGCCATTAATAACATGAAGATCTCTATAAAATTAAGATAGAATCAAACATTTACCCTGCCATTTACTAGCTTTGATTCTTTAATCAATTTATTGAAACTCTGAGTAGCTGTTTTATATATAAAATGAGTATATAATCATATCTTTTTTCCATGATAAAGTACATTATTTATTTTTATACTTTATTTTCACATTGCCAAAATATTGCTTTATTGACCTTGTACTAATTTTCTAGCTCATTCCCCATAATCTCAGTCACAGATCTGAGTAATTTTTTTCTTCTATATCACTTACCAACTTTCTAAGGTTGAGCTTTCTTTTTAAGATACAGCAAGCCAGGCACATGTGGTGGCACATGCTTGTAATCCCAGCATTTGGGAGGATGAGACCGGAGGATCTGGGTTCGAGGCCAGCCTCAGCTACCTAGTGAGGCACTCCGCAACTTAGTGAGACCCGGTTTCAAAATAAAGAATAAAAAATAGGGCTGAGAGTATAGCTCAGAGGTAGAACGCCCCTAAGTTCAATCCCTAGTGCCGCAAAAAAAAAAAAAAAAAAAAAAAAAGAAGATACAGCAATACTTTTGAAGCTATTAAAAGAGCTCATGTTGCTCTCAATCCTTCATTTTTTGGAGGGGGATACTAGGGATTTTACCTCCAAACTACACCCCCAGCCCTTTTCATTTACTTATTTATTTAATTTATTTTTATTTTAATGTGCTTTTATTGGTGCATTATAGTCTTATATCATAATGTAATTAATGCTGACAATGACATATATGCACAAAGCATTTGGTGCCCCCCCTGCCGCTTCCCCATCTCTCCTCTTCCCAATACAGAGTACTGAGATTGTCATTGGTATTTTCACATATGCACGCAGTCGATGGTAGTATTTCCATTAATGAACCTTAGTATAATGATATCTAAACATTGTGTGTGTGTGTGTGTGTGTGTGTGTGTGTGTGTGTGTGTGCCTGCTTTTGGAGATTTAACTCAGTGGCATTTTGCCTCTGAGCTATCTCCCCAGCCCTATTTTATTTTTCATTTGGAAACAGTGTCTAAGTTACTGAGAGCCTTGCTAAATTGCTGAGTTTGGCCTTGAACTTGTGATTCTTATGTCTGTACTGGGATGATAGGTATGTTCTGCCATACCTAGTTGATATCTAAACTTTAAGCCTGGCTTAAGGGGTAAAGATAAATATGCTGGTCAAATAGTTAAGATTTCAGTGGTTAGTAATGAAGTGTTGATTTATTAGTCTACTTTCAAAAACTCTTTGGAGACATTTGAATTATTTCACTCAAGAATATAAGGAAACTATTAAATATAAGAAGGCAGAAGGAAAAATCCTACAAAATGCTAGGTTCATTTTGTTTTGATTAATTCTGTCAGATAAATAAATAAACATCACGGAACAAGGACAATATGGTCCAAGAATGTCTTACTTAAAAAGAATCACTTGGACTTAGCCACTGTTAATGGATGACTGGAGACACACTTGATGTTAAGTAAAGATAAAGGAACATTTCCCCTTTATTCCTTTTTTTAGTGATATAAAAAAAATCTTCCTAGTCTCTGTTTATCTTTTGAGCCACTTCTATTTCACCTGTATCTTTCCTTACAAGTCCATTACCTTGAATAAAAAAATAGCATCTGTAATTTTCTGTAATTTTTTCTTCCCTGTAGCTTATTGTCACTTTGATCTCAGCTTTCAAGACACACAACCTCTTCTTTAAGAGAAACATAAATGGCTGATCAAAGTGTACTTTCAGAGGCCAAGTTCAGGTAGGTGAAGCAGTAGCCACTCCACATATTATGCTTGACAATACAATATTTGACCTGAAATTAAATTGCTACTGAAGCAAAACAAAGGATATATTTTATATTAGGCTTTGATGTCCAATAGAGATCAAATGACACAATTTGTTTGCACAAAATACTAACATGCATGTGCACATGAGTACTTTTTAAAAGTCATAATTAATATTCAACTTACAAATTAAATAGGGCCAATAGTTATTTTAGATAAAAATTCTTCCCATTACTTAAAAATCTTTAAATTGATAAGTGTTGTTATAATATAATGAAAACATAATAGAATATCCAGGAACCACAACTAACAGATGTATTCAGAAATAAAGCCTCTCTAGACATAAAAAAGAAATTGGTTAATGGCATTCACAAAGTTCAAAATACAGGCATAAACAAAAAGAATCTGGATTGCTAAACTCAAGGGTGGACCCCCAATTCTCTCTAAAATATCTGTTTCTGCAGTTTTTCCCCCTCCCTGAAACCTAATGAGTTATATTATCAAGTTCACTATATAAAAAGGCAGGAAGATTTTAATAGCAAATGGCAAACCAGAACAAAATACAGGCATGGATAATTTATTTTTCTTATAAGTTAAGCAGAAAATCTATTATAAGTTTTTTTTTGTTTGGTTTTATAACATAAAACATGAAATATTTCTTTCAAGAACTGACGGTTAATAATATTTCATGCATTTAAAGTGCCTGTAAAAGATCTTTATGAAAAGTAATATACATTGATGTATGACTTACATATAATTCAAATGACAAGATATTTTCAAATTTATCAAAATTTGCCCAGACACTTATATTTAGTTTGAATAACAAGTATGAAAGAAATGTACCAGATTCATGAAACCTAAAATTTAGAAGATTAACTGTATAGATTTGCAGCCTGCAAAATTAAAGTCTAGCATAAATTTTATTTAGAGTCTCTTTTTATTCTTTTATTATATAAATATTAATTTATTTAAATTTTACATATAAAATACTTTTTAATATATCTTTCAAGATGATTCTATCCTGTTTGCTGTATCTTTTTGATTTTCTTGTTGACCTAATGTATACTTTGTCAGTTTTTCTTTAATTTACCTTACTTACTATATTCTGTTTAGTTTCTAAAGTTCTTAGGATTTTTGTTCTCTATAAGAATATAAAATTCAGAATGAAGTTTAAACTTATATTGAATATTTCAATATATCGTTTTTAGGTAAAAGCTATTTAAAAATTTCTACTTCAAATTAACAGTCATATTGGTTTAGAAATGTTAAACTTAATTTTTTTTCCATTGGCACAGGAGCAATGAGCTGTATTAAATATATAAGGTAAATGTAAGGTCATATCTACATGGGTTTGATTATCGAAATCAATAAAATATTCTCTAAATTTAAAAAATCCGACTTTAGAAATGTCTTGTCATGTTTTAATAATGTAGAATTAAATTTAAATATAAAAAGTTATAGTTAAAATATTTTGTAAGAATATTTAAAAGATAAAAAATAAACAAACACATATAGCCAGGAAAAAAAAAAAAAGATTAAATAGGGACAGTGGCCCTAATTGGAATTTTATAGTAAAACCAGTTCATAAACATCTGCAAGGAAACCAAGCCAAACTAACAAGGAAGGACATCCTTCTCTGGAATTAATGTGAGGCTTAAGAGTTAAGTTGTATTTACAAGAGTTAGGGTTCTGAGTCTGTTGTTCTGAAACTAAACATGAAGACACTAGGATATTGATGTATAGAATTTCCTAAATCTTGGTTAAAACCTAAAATGTATCTGTAGTTTTTTCCTACTCTACTGTGGAAGAAAATGAAAATAATAAAAAATCAAAACTATGTTTCTATACTGTTCAATGCATTTTGATGTCACATGGACAAAAATATCAAAAGCTAGTGAACACTAATTTTTCCATCTCTCCCTCATCCTTTTTTTTGTCTTCATCCGTCACCCCCACACCCCCCAAAAAAGTCAAACAGATTTCTCAAAAATGTGTTCCCTGGTTTGAAACCGTGTATGTCAAGTTTCAGCCCAGAGCAAATTTTTATGGCTGAGTAATAAATCCCTGAAACGCAGGATTCATAATGGAAGTGCTGACACAGCTCTGACTACCATGCAGTCGTGTGAATGGCGCCACGATTATATCTGCAAAAGATTCTTTTAAAAGTTTGCAAAATACTGTCTTGCTTTAAAAAAAAAAAAAAAAAAAGAAAAGAAGCCAGATAGTTTGATGCCAACATAAACATGCTTTTAACCCATTATGTGCTAATTTGCAAAAAAGCCATTAATGGAGAATAAGGCGCACGGTGCAGCAGTAACAGAAAATGTTCTTACAAACTTCTTTCTGACTTTTAACATGACTTTAATCAATTCCATGAAGCATGAGTAAGTTAAAACTGAGGGTATGTTTGCTTGGAACCTAAAAAGGAGCTTGCTTTTTTTTTTTTTTTTTTTTTTTTGCCAGGGAAGATGACTTGGATATTGAGATTGGGAGTGTAGTGGTGACAGGGAATCCACCCCAAGAGCCACAAAAATTGCCCTGGACCCTTATGACCCAGTATATTTTAAGCATATTTTGTAAAAGGAAAAAGAGTATTTTTATAGATCCTGATGTATTTCATCCCTTGCTATACCTGGCATAGTAATATTCTATTCATTGGTCTTTTTTAAAAAGTTGTTTGTAGCAGAAGTTTGATCTTCTATCAAATTCACTTAGAATCTCTCAGAAGTAACCCTGGTGCTCTCTGTGGATGCTATTGCTAAAGATGCTGAATCTTCTTCCTGCTCAGTCACACCTCAGAACTTGACAGCACTTGACCCCACTGGTGCCTGAGATCTGACATAGTGCCTTGATGGTAGTTCTCAAAAGAGTTCAAAGGACTTCATTTGCTTCTATTTTGCTGGGGCTCAGGTATGATAATTTGGCAAACTTTTATATAGGCTTATTTTGTGCCAAGTTGTTTCACACTAGCCCCTTTGAATCTTATTTTTTTAAAAAAACAAAATACCTTAGAAGGTAGGTATTTTTCTTCTTACCAGATGGGGAAACTGAGGCCAAGAGAAGATAAGCTAACTAAATCAGTAGTGATGATGCTGTTAATAAGTGGCAGAGCCAAGATTTGATCCTGGGGAGTCTGGCTCCAGAGCCTGTGCTATTTTGTGACTATTGTGCGCTGCCTTTTAGACAACTGAGATTGCATAAAACAAACCAAAACAAAATTCAATACACACACTCATGCTCAACTTCAAGTGGTTCTTAATATTAGGCAATTTTTAGCAATTAAAAAACGATTTCATTTGACTCCATATGATGTCTATGCAAAAACCTAAGTGTAGTTGGATATGATTTGCAATAAATATTCAGGCTACACATATTGTTCTTATGAGAGAAAAATGGATTGAATTAAGTGCATAGGATCAATATGAACCTATTTATACAAAAATCCCCAGTGCTATGTGCCATGCACTGTGCCACTTTTAAACTTTACAAGTTGAATGAGCTTCTAGAGTTATGTTGATCTATATTTAAGAAACTCAGGTGGAAACAATGGGAGAACCTTGCTAATGTACGATCAGTTCTCTCAGTTCTCATATATCACTCTCCATCTGTGAGTAAGAATGACAACTTTAAAATTCCCTTCTGTCTCAATGGTTTGAGAGTTTCAAAGCAGTAAAAAACTAGAGTTGCAAGGAAGTATTATGAGGACAGCACTGTGGTGAAATGTACAGGCTTTGGATTCAACCATAAATTTTGGCTCATGCACTTATAAATTATGTTACCTTGGGTAAATTTTTAACCTCTCTCTTCCTAGTTCTTTAACTATAAAATAAGGAGAATAATAGTATATGCTTCAACAAAATGTTTAGAGGAATAAATAATATTTTTAGACTGCTTAGGAGAGAGCCAAGTAGATCATAAATCCCTAATAAATGTTGTTACTATTATCACTGGAATATGTGAGAGGTTGTTTCTCCTCATATGGGCAGAATTGTGGAAGAAAACTTTGAACAGTACAATTAATAGTAATGATCATTGTTACTGTTTCTATGTAAAATACATGAAAAAACTTCAGAATTTATTGATAAAATTATTACATCTACTTCTTTTCTTTACTATCATCATTGGTGGTGGAGTGAACTATGGAGCATGACAATTGATAATGTCTTAATTTACCTCTACTACTAACATTGTTGGAATTGTGATTAGTATTGCAGGTAGTTTTCATTTTACTTATTTCTATCAGTCAAGAAATAAATGACACATGCTTTGACATTTTAGACTGTTAGATGTAATCTATTGAGTAATCATAGAAAGCCCTTCATATCAAGGATATGAATTAAATTCTTATTTACTTTTATTATCCTTTATGTTGGTAAAAGAAAACAAAACAATAAAATAATTGCCCAAATTTTTTCCCCCACATCATACCTTCCTTCACCTCCTGTTTCTTGTCTTGATTTTCCAGTTCTGAATCATGGCCAACTTTGGGTTCCACCATTTCCTCATCTTCTTCATCCTCTAGAAAAAAGAAAGCGAAATATGTGATGTTTTCTTTCTTTGAATCAAAGTCACTGGTTGATGGTGGGAGGTAAGGGCAAAGGGTAAAGATCCAATCATTTAGGGCAACTTCTAAGTAAATCAGCCCACAATGAATGTCAAAGACAAATGTTCATGAATATATGAATAAATTATCTAAAAGAGACCTCTTTGAAAATCTTCCCAAGCTGCCAAGAAAACCGCCCCGGGTGGGCACCTGCTACATTCCTCTCCAGGCCTGCACCATGTGGGATGCCTTGGAATTGCCTCCCTGACCTCTGAAGCTTCTTCAGAGATGGCCCAGGAACAGACCTTAAAATGTTTCCACCTGATGCATTTTCTCCACGAGAGACACCTGCTCTGCAGATGACTCATTTCCAATTTAATTCTCACCATATTCATTTGGTTTTGACCTACAGGAAAGGGTTAACTACAGGTCTGACCTTGGGTCAAATGCCATTGACAAGTAAACAAGCAGGCATAGACCCCCAAAGTCAATGCCATTGGTCTTGGCGAAAGCAACCAACCCCAAGTGGCATTTACACATTCAGAATAGTTCATGCATTAGAGTGAATTTAATGAGCACTAACGAATGGACCCAGTCAGCTACCACAGCCAGATGTTAAAGTGCCCTTCTTGCCCTATGCAAATGCATGCTCATTTTCCATCTTCTCTCCACCTGCCTTTCTTAGAGTCCCTTTTATTCTAGAGCACTAGAAATCACTAGTCACAATACAGTAGGTTTAGGAGACAATCAGGTATCACAAGAAAATTCAACTTATAGGAAACCCAAATGTATAGAAAAATCAAATCATAAAAACTTGTTCTCACAGGTTTTGAATTCAGTATTATATTTACTGTGGGTGATTGATTTCATTGGTTTAAATGCAGTTTAAAAGAAATGACTTTATTTCTTCCCCTGATACCATATATCCATTCATTAAAAAAATATTTCCAAGCCGGGCGTGGTGGCGCACGCTTGTAATCCCAGCATTTGGGAGGCTGAGACCAGAGGATCCGGGTTCGCGGCCAGCCTCAGCTACCTAGTGAGGCACTCCGCAACTTAGTGAGACTCGGTTTCAAAATAAAGAATAAAAAATAGGGCTTGAGGTATAGCTCGGAGGTAGAATGCCCCTGAGTTCAATCCCCAGTACCGAAAAAAAAAAAAAAAAAATTTCCAGCCTTTCTATAAGATCTCAAACTCTACGAGCAGTTCCATTTTCATCACAGAAACTGCTGAGAGGTATCAACTCAAAATTTTAGCATCAACCACTTAGAGAATAAATTTTAGCATCAACCACTTAGAGAATGCATCCCTAACTGCTCAAATATATATATATATATATATATATATATATATATATATATATATATATATAGCCATAAAGGCAACCTCAAAAGTTCTGACATGAAATATCAGTTTAAAAATGTGGATGTATAAAGTATAGCATTGCAATTAAGATACTAAAATTTTTAAATGCAAATTTTCATGGAAATACAATACCCTATATATATTATGTATAGATTATGGAGCTAACCTCGTTACTTTATAACCACACTATGCACATACCAGAAAGAATGTAAAACACCTTTAAGGAGAATTGTTCTCTTTCATCAACATAAATCTGAGATCACATATATGAAATTAAGATTGCCCTTAAAATTTTGAAAAGAGCAGAGTTTGCCCAAGTTTTAGATGAATAAACATTTTAAATGTTGTTATAAATGGCACATCTAATTCTCTATCCATATGTAAAGGTATCACTGCTATTACCCACAAATATCCTGCATGGAAAGTGCTGAGGAAAATATCTACTTTGGCATGATATGCTATCCTGACCCAAGGACTGACACAAAATACAGCAAGGGACTAGGGAAGGCAGTTTCTTATGTTGGTGAATCTCAGATGGAGAAGCAGTTTTCAAAAGGCCACTCATCTGCTCAAAGTGTCTCCATTGTTGAATCTTCTAGAGAAGCTTATTTAAACTGAATGGATTTGACAGCCATGCCCTGCCACTTATTAAGTGCAGGTTAAATACCACAAATCCAAAGGTGATGAGGCCAGTGTTATGGGATAAATTGTGTCCCCCCAAATTCATATATTGAAATCTTTAGCCCCAGTACCTTAGCATGTGATCTTATTTGAAAATAGAGTCACTGCAGATGCCATTAGTTGAAATGATGTAAGACTGGAGTAGGGTGGGCACCTAATGCAGTATGGCTGGTGTCTTTATAAATAGGGGAAATTTGGATGCAGATGCACACATACAGGAAGAACACGATGTGAAGATGAAGGCAAAGACCAGGGGTGAGGCTTCTGTAAACCAAGGAAGCACTAGAGATTGCCAGTAAACTGCTGGAAGCCAGGGGACAGAACAGAACAGAACAGATTCTTCCTCATAGCCCTCAGAAGGAACCCAGGCTATGCACATCTTGGATGAGTGTCTACTGGTGACTAGGGCACATGCAAGACATGGGCAATCATACTGGATGCTCCCATTCATGGGAGGCACAACAGAGGAGGTGGCCAACTTCCAGATCCATGAGCTGCTGAAGTTCTGTATTTTAAACTACCATTTTATGGTCATTTGCTATGTCAGCCCTAGGAAACTGCTAAAGCCAGTAAAGTGTATTGCCTTCTTAAGTCTTGTAGTCTAGTAGGAGGGATATAGGAGATACATAATAATACCTAAGGTAGTGAATACTTCACTTGTATCATCTAACTGATTTATTGGGACCTAATACCATTAGCTCAGGTTCATCGAAAAGGAGATAGAACAATTTTCTTCAAAGAAATTCCCAGACACAGTAAGCCTCAAATTTGGTCTGATTCTGCCTATTTGAGAGTATGTCATCTTTATATATGTGAAGTGCCTCCCTCACCACAACATGGCATGAAATAGGAATTGCATGGAGAAAGGACTAAAGTACAAGCAGGGGTGATGCTCAGTTGCATCATGAGGAGGGTCTGGTGGAAGGCTCTTTGAGGAGGGCCTCCATCGCAAGGCCTCAATGTGACTCACTCTTCCACTCTTAGGAGGTAAGAAAATGCAGGCTTCAGTAAAGAGAAAGTGAGAGTTCATGCCCTTGAGAGCTATCCATCATGGATTATTTTATTTATCAGGAATACATATGATACCTCCAAATTTTCTTGTTTCTGGTCTAGAATCTACTGTTCTGAGACCTGACCAACAAGGCTTAACAAGGAGAATTAATTTCTCTGGCCAGAAAGATTCCTGATTTGGATGGAAGCAATACTTCAAGGGAGGTAATTGATCTGAGTGTCAGTTTAGCACTTGCTAGCCCCTTGATTTTACCCAAGTCATAGAAACTCTCTGAGCCTCTGCTTTCCCATCTGAATTGAGATAAAAAATCCTTTCTTGAAATTTGATGCTGTTGTAAAAATTACCAAATAAAATAATAGATGTGAAATTGCTTCTTAGATCACAAGTTTGGATTGAGCACTGTTATGTCCCAGGCACTGGTCATGTGGCAGGGACCAAAACAAAACAAAATCTCTGTGCTCATGGAGTGTCCCTTCGAGTTAGGGGAGAGAACTTCAAAGAAATGAATTTTAAAAATATGTAAACCGTGTCCAGCAAATTCTATGAGGGAGATAGAAAGCATGAAAGTGGGGAAGAGACATTTGAGAGTCTCAGCTTAAGATAGTCACTAGAAAAGGTCTCACTGAGTTGACCCTTGAGCAAAAGCCTAGAGTTAGTTAGAGGAGTGAACTGCGTGAAGAGCTGGGGAAGTAAGACTAAAACCAATCGGAACCTTTCCTCTCATTCTGTGGACCCAAAGGATCACAGATAGACACACAATTGCGCTTTGGTGGAGACATCTAGTTTGTACATTCACATCTTCTAGTTCTCAAAACTGAAGGTGGTTTTACCAAGTGATTTTGGATTCATCATCTTTAAATACAATCAAGTTCTAATATTTGCAGATATAAAGGTTTTTATTTTAAACATAATTCTTAGAAGATGAAAAGAAAAAAAAACATAGTAACCAAAAATCACTAAGAATTTATTGGAAAAAATATTCTGTAAAAGGCTTGGCTAGAAAAAGGGCTGGGTTTGTGAGACAATGTGTTAATTTATGCATTGACACATGCAGAAAATTGCTAGGTTATCTGATTTTTTAAACAGAAAAACCCTTCCCTAGAGAGTATGTTTTTAATCTGCTTTTTTTAAAGCACAAAAATGTTTATTGTGTTTAGAATATGTGAAAACTCCCATAATGAGATACCGTAAATAACAGAAAAATTTTAAAGTACTTGTCTTTTTAAAGTGGTTACAGACCAGTGTAGGTATTAATTTTAGTGGCCTCAGGATTCTTTGTCTATCAGCCTTTTACAGGCATAAAATAAGTGTTTCAGTGGATTTGTTAAGGAAATAAAACACAAGAGACTGGTTTGTTTCTCTGCATACTGATATGTTTGCCTTGCTCAGCAAAGAGAGTATATTTTTCTTTAAGACTCTGGCTTCCTTTCTGGTGCAATTGGAATTACTTCTGTTGAAACCATTTTCAAAACAGTTAAATAACTTTAAAGAAAAGGATTTATGTAGACCCTCTACAGACCACTGATATATGAGTTGTGCCACTGGTTCATACCCGGTTACACTTCCTCTGAGATTGGATTGGAAAAAAATCTACCGCCCATGTATGGTTTCCTGTATCCAGGTCCACACAAGAAATTAAGCGAGTGGCAGAAGTTAATTACCTGTCAGTCCAAGGGGCTAATTTCAAACAATGGCATCTTTTAGACACATTATTTTATTTAGCACCCATGTTCTGCCATCTTCAGTTGCTGCATTCATTCCTTCTGTTTGGAAAAATTTTTGGTAACCACTGTCCTCCTTCCTTAATACTTGCTAAGGTCTAAGAATGAATAATTGCATGTTATGCAGTAATCATATATAACTCACTTAGCACAAGGCCTGACCCTTTGCATGAGCACCGGAAGAGTTAGTTTCCTCTACTAGTCCATGGTCCACATGAAGCCAATGTAGCCAATTTTAATATGCCACAATTGTTGTGGATTGTTGAATTATCCTTACAAATTTGAAATATTTGAAAGCGACGATAGTAAAACATTTGTCTTGTTTGGCAATACAACTTCAAAATCCCTTTCTGTCTGGGGGATAGTCCCTTTTGTAGTAATTCTGTATTGTTGATGTGCTGGACCCTACTTTACCCTCTTAGGCAGGACATGGGCAATCAGATCGGATGCTCCCAGTTCATGGGAGGCACAACAGAGGGGATGGTCAGGATTCATCTGGAGCAACATGGAGTTGTGGCAGTGATGCACAACATTCTGGCCAGATTCTTCTTGCAGTCCAGCATCTGGGTTCCCTTGGTCCTTGCCCTTGTTTAAGCCTGTTCCTTCGGTCTCCTGTTGATTCTGTAAGTACCAGATTTCCTTCCAATAAATTCCACGAGAGGTGGTGTCAGCACCAGATTTCCTTCCCAGGGTCCCACTGGAGTTGGCGCCTGCTGCTTGCAACCAGAGCCCTTGGCACACAGGGCGGCCCTCTGTGAAGAGAGGGGCTTGTGTTTTACGAGGTCACTAGGTTCTCGCTTTCCCCAGCCCTCCTAGGGCCTGCAAAGCCTCGGGCTAAGAGGGGCTAAGCGCCCAGCCAGGGCTCTTGCTGCCCTGCTGCTGGCTTTTCAAGAGAGGGCTGTGGCTCCTCTATCAACTACCCTGGTGAGACTGCTGGGTCTAGGGGAAAAAGGAAGGGGGAGCAGAGAGGGCCCTGTTGCTCCTTCCTCCTGGACCCCAAAGGGCATCTTACTCTCAGCAAAAGGGGGAAGCACAAGGCGACTGCCACAGGACTTTGACTTGAACAGGCCAATGACTAAAAGATGCACAATTACCTTATATACTACTAAGAAAGAAGATTACCACCAAGTAAATGATAATACATCATTCTAATGTGAAAAAAATGTGAATGCTGGAATTCATAAAAGAACGTATGGCTTATGGAATGATTACAAACCAGCTTCCGAGAGGTAAAAGAGATGGCAAAGGCCAGGGCAATTCTAAGTCAGGTTTCCTACTGTGCCACTGCTGGTGAATGGATTTGGAGACCAAAAGGCATGCTTTTTGCTTGTTTTGCTGTATTTTCAAGCTAAGTAAATATGCCATGACCATTTTTATCTAATTCCATGTATAGATATTTCAGATGGTGTTCTTATATTTTAGGTTTTTCAACAGGAAAAAAAAATCACTCTAATTTTATTTTAGATTTAAAAAGAAATTAACTTGCAGTTCTGTATTCCATCTCATCTTTTCTCATACATATGTTCATTCTAGATAATATTTACATTTATGTCTTCCACTAATCACCACAAACTGACACTTCCAGCCAAGGAATCTCTTCTAGGATTCAGATCCTGTATTGGACATTCCAACGTGGATGTCCCCCAGGCTCCTCACACTTGACATGCTCAAGGTAGAACCTCAACCTTCTGCTGAGACCTGGTCTTTGGACGGTTCTCCAGCTGCCTAGTGCTACCACTGTCTGAGAACCAGCTCTACTTCCTATTTTCCATCAGGATCTGTAAGAGAGAATCTCTAAGCCCTGTCTACTCTAGTTCCAAACTCTGACTCCAATACACCTCTTTCTTTGCTGCCCTTTATGATGCAGCTCCAAAGCAGATCTGTTGATCCCCCTGCGGTTCTACCACCCACCTCACACACATCTCTATGACATATCTCAAAGCACTCAGAATCAGGTTTATGTGTCTATCTTTACAAAACGACTAAAAGCCCATTACAGACTTATTCTTGTTAGTATCATCAGTGTCCATTATTGAGATGAACAATGTCAAAACAGGAGATTATTCTGGAAGTTAGCAATACACTGTACCACGTAGGGCCTTGAGTGACAGAACAAATTTGGATAACTTCCTAGAGATCAGTAGCCTACTTTTAATTTCAAAAGAAAGACAAGGTTCTGGTGATACTAAATGCCTCTTTCCCGACTGGCCCTCTATGCAGAGTCTGATTTATCTCTCTGGGGATGCATTGATTCCCATTGAAAATGATTGTTTCTAGTCAGCTCTGCAGAGTGACCAGAGGATTTACAAATACAAGACACAAGATTATGGTGACCATATGAAGGCTGGAGGGAGTGAGGAGTCAGGGAACAGTTATAAGGTATGCGACAGCCATCGACTAAAAGATAGATGATGAGCCCCTGACCTCTGTTGGTTCACTAGCCAGCAGGACTCTGTGCATTTGGACACATATTTGCACAGCAGACAGTGAAGGCTCTCCTACAGAGCTCACTCAAGTCACCCTATCCTTGGGCCAACTTTGCACACAGCGTGCCAACTTTACCCAGAGTCTGAAGAGAGCCACCCTTCCAATATGTATGATATCAGCCAAAGTAAAGTATAACATGCACCACTGAATGCTTACACAAACCAAGGTGAGCGCCTGTGCGCTTTAAAAATATGCAGCAAAGACATATTTTGTGGGATTTTCAGTAAGCACTTTGTTAAATATACTACATGCTAATATTTAAAAACCTTCACTTTCTGGTCTAGAAAAATTTGGCCAGAGTAAAGAAAACATACATTTCTCATCATACAGAGCACTCCTGTTAACACTCTCGGCCACATCAGTTCTCTCCTAAGGCTCGAACATGACAGTACTTGGAAAGTTTACTTCCTGATGGAATGTCACCCAAGGCATTGCAAATGGGAGGAAATGAAAGAAAATATTCAAAACGAGAGGGGAAGCCAGAACATAGTACTTTTAGCAGATGTTTCTGAAACTTGTAACGGTGGGTGTATAAACAGGTAATGAGTTAAGTTGATGTGGATCAATCAGCTTGTGAAGAAGGATGAAGGGGAGGAAAAGAACAATGGCTTTTTCAGAGATATTCAGGATGGAGTCTGTGGACAACCTCAACATTTGATGTTTGGGGACAGGAGGAGTCAACTAATCTGTTTCTATAAATTTTAATTTTTAAAAAATCTTTAATGGCCCTGTATTTCCTAGATTAGCTCAGCATGTAAGGTCCATCTAACCATCTACTATCTAACCCCAACCCAAGTCTCTGCCATTGCAGAGCATAGAATCCCTTGACCCAGCTGTGAATGAAAGAGGCCAAGTTTGTTGTCAGAAACCACCTTACCATCATTCTTATCTTTAGTATACACATTTTTTTAGGCTTCTGTCTCCCAAGCATTCTCAGAACATACTGGATCCTTCATTCACAGAAGAGAAACATTGCATGAACTAGTTCACACTAATGGGGTAGATAATGGTAACCTAGACAAATTAATCTCTAATGGCAAGCTGAAGTTTTCATAGGACTTAGAAGGGTGAGATCATTTGAAGAGCAAAGCCACCCCTCAATTCAGTCCTCTTCTCTGCATTCTTGTAAGCAGGACCTTCCCACTGCACAAGTCCAGAAATCAGCATTACCATGATGCTCTGTATGAATACAGCCTCCTTTAGTTGTACAAGACAGTCCATGGCAGCCCTGTTTGTGTAGATTCCTGGTTGCTTGGAAAAGAAGAACTCCTACTTTCTATTTCTAGATTAAATTCCCTTTTGCTTTTTGGGAAATTCCATATCCTACTATTTGTATCCTCTACCCTGTTTTCCAAATGGGCATATTTGAAGTTCCTCTTCATAGGAGCTTTGCTGTGAAAAAAGAAAAGGAAGAGCAACAGGGATAGAGATATCGTGATATTTAAGTTTCAGCAGTTATTGTAGATATGTCTCAAAAGAAGGAAGACCTCAAGTCTCCAGATACTAAAAAGGTTGTTACATTATGTTAATTTGTGCAGAGTAAAATTAGTAGAAGCCTTATATAAAGACTATTGTCTTTGTAAAGAAATTGTTCTTACAGAGCAATAGGTACCTTCCATCTCTAAGAATCATCAACTCTGATTACCAAGTCAGAGTATTTCACATTGACCACTACACATATCAGTTATCTCATTACTGTATACTATCTGGCATTCCTTTTACTAAAAGGCTAATTTCTTATTAACTTTATCTCTTTATATACCTTTCTATTACATATTCCCCTTCATTTTCTCCATTTTCTACCACCTTCTCTGGTAAAGCCCAGCATAGCCTCTTACATAGCTATTGTCAGAGTCACCTAGCTGGTGTCACTAACTCCAGCCTCTCTTTGCTACAAACACTGTCAAGCCAACCCTTTTGAAACAGAACTCTATTTCTATCAGTTTCCTAGGAAAACTTTAATGGTGTTCATAACATGCAGAATAAGAGCTGAAATCCTTGCCTAGGCTTTACATTTAAGACCTGATACCAATATGTGGCTTTCTGTCTAAATTTCCTCTCCTATGTTCTCCCTGCACATGTGTGTGCCTACACACACACACACACACACACACACACACGCACACACACATGTTCCAGTCCACTTGTACTAATACTGTATAAGATGCACAAATTTCCACATTCTGTCTATACTTTGGTTTGTGACTCCCCCTCAGCCAGACTCTCTCCTTCACTTCACTTACAAACTCTGAGTTTGTTCCTACTGTGTATTAGGAATGATTCTAGGTTCTGGAGACACTGCAGTGAACAAAACAGGCAAAAATTCCTCCTGCCATGGAGCTGGCATTTGAATGGGGAGATAGATAATAAAGAAGACAAATAAAGCAAAGTATAGAGTAGGTTAGGGAATGTTCAAGTGCTGAAGACAGACACAAAACAAGAAACAAAGTGGGAAGTCGTAGGCATCACCATTTTACACAGGTAGCAAGGGAAGTCCTTACTGAGAGGTGGCACTAAAAAAAAAAAAAAGAAAGAAAGGAAAGAAAGACCCTAGGAACTGAGTGATCAAGCCTCCTGGAGACCTGGGAAGCAGGGGGACATCCTGGGCACAGGAAACAAAAGCACAGAGTAGGACTGTATTTGGAGTATTTGAGGCCTCCAATACTTATTTCTCCACATGTAAAAAGCGGCTACACTTAAGACCTGATTCAAATAACCCGCAGCTCCTCAAGTCTTTCATACTTTATACTGTAGGAAGAGATTTCTTCTTCCTTTAACCCCTCAGAGCACTGCAGTTGGGTATCTCTTCAACTGTTTTTCATCCAAAGAACTATTAGTATTATGTTTATGATTATGACAGTTATTATTCTCTATCTACTGCTATGGTTTGGATTTTGTTGGCATGTCACCCATGTGTTAAAGACTAAGTCAACTTCTTTGCTTATCAAGGGTTCCTCCTTTTTCATCTGGAGACCTTCTTATGCCCCATCTTCTCCCTAGCATCCACATATTAGGGAGAACATATGCTTTTTTACTCTTTGTGACTGGTTAATCTCACTTAACAATGTTTTCCAGTTGCATCCATTTCCCGGCAAATAACATGATTTTGACCTTCTTTATGGCTGAGTAAAATTCCATTGTGTACATATCCCATAGTTTTGTAATCCATTCATCTGTCGATGGACATCTTTGCTGTTTCCATAGTTTGGCAATTGTAAATTTTGCAGCTATGAACATAGATACACATGCGTCGGTCTGATAGTTTGGTTTCCATTCTTTTGTGTAGATATCCAGAAGTGGTATTGCTGGATCATATAATAGGTTCATTCCCATTCGTCTGAGGATCCTCCATACTACTTTCCAAAGTGGTTGCACTAATTTGCAATCCCACCAACAATGTATTAGGGTTCCCACTTCTCCACACCCTCGCCAGCATTTGTTGTTGTTCGTGTTTTTTATGATTGCCATAATAGATTTCAATAATTTCTCATTTTCCCAATTATTCTAAAAGGGACATTTTCTCAGTGCCTTCCCTTATGTTTCAGTTAGATGACAAGTCGAATCATACTGTTAGATGACATTCAGTTAGATGACAAGTCAAATCATAAATCAAAATGTTAAAGTCCCTTTCCTTGAGCATTAGGTCTCACCATCATTGTCTTGTCTAAAGTCATGCAGATACTTCTTGCATTCACTGTGAGATTCATGGATCCTTTTGTTTGTTTCCTATCCTGGTTATTGGTCACTAGCTATTTACTAACCACCTACTATGTGTTCCGATCTATTCTAGGCACCATGGGAAAATAATAGATATCAATTTATTGAATCATATATGTCAAGCTTTGTAGTAAATATTTTATGTCCACCAGCCTATTTAATCTTCATAGTAATTCACAGAGGCAAATACAATTAGCTTTCTCTCTCCATAGGGAAACTAGGACTTAGAAAAGCAAGATTATCCAACTAAAGTCAATGAGCTAGAGGAAACTGTAGAGTCAAGATTTAAATCCATGTTTTTTCTGCTCCCAAACCCCTCCAATTTACTACTAACTTGTATCAAACAGTATAAAGAGGAAGGAGAACTTTAATTGACATTTGTGGTTTTGACCACCCAGAATCTACCATGCCACTTCTTGGGATAACAGTACGTCTATTCTTCTTTGGTAGACACATCCCTCCCACTCTTAGCCAAGTAAATATTTTTTAAGATTTAGGGGAAGACTTGCATCTGAGGCAATGACCAATGAGACTAACTTTCAGTGTTTTTCTTTGTATAGGGATCATATGACCTACTGTAAACTGAAATGCTTCTGAGAGAAGATAGACATGCAATCAATAATTAAGTTAGAAAGACAGGTATGAATGTACACACCAGGACCTGTGGGTACCCCATCCATCAGGAAAGTACACTCTTCTTTAGACTGGGTAGGTACCCTGGGAAACTTGGGATGTGCTTCCTTTTACATCATGGAAGTACACTCACATTTTATATTCTGGCTAAACCAGGACACATAGGTACCCTAACCATCATGAAAGCAAACTTCTTTCCTCTTTTGCAACAAACTGGAAATGATACTGCCCTGGCTCACCATGTGGGGCACAAGAAAGAAGAAATAGATAAAGAAGCTCAATGAATAGTGACAATGGTCTGGAACTTCACTGAGAAGCAGTATAAGCTAGAATGCCCCTACTATATAAATTGAGATAGTGTCTAGATTTTTATTCATAAAAACCAACAAACTATCCTCTGGCTTAAGTAATTTGAGGTTGGTTCCTCTTCCACTTGCAACTAAAAAAGCACAAATGGTCAGGAATCAATAATTATTGGGTACCTCCTTTACATGAGCTCTTTCAACATGCACCCCATCCTGCATGGTACATCGAGTTCATTGTGTGAGTCCACTGCCATACTGTTAGGTTCAAATCCCGGTTCTATAGAAGTGACCTTGGGTTACTTACTTAACTACTTGTGCTTCGCTTTCTAAGCTATTGATAATAGAATTGCCCTCCTTACACAATAGAGATACTTTAATTATTTTATACAGTTAAATTATTTTGTACATTTTTCATTACTGATGAAAAATAGAGGCTCAAAGAGGTTAAATAAGCTTCTCAAGATTAGATAGCTACTAAATTACAAAGGTAGATTTGTGAATGCAAGTTTTTAGATTCCAAATACCATTCTGCTTAAACTGTGCCCACACTAATGCCCCACTGCTTGAACTAGACAATGGAGCCTAGAGATAGATATCTCAGTGGGTTTGGGGGTGAGAATACTCATGGCCAGTGAGAAGGAGAGGTCAAGGAAGTGGTGAATCTGTTTAACATAGCCTTGAAGGATTGTTGCTGGCCATGGGCATCCATGTTTCTTTTCTAGCATGTTCCAATTTCGGTTATAGTTTTAGCAGGGCAAGTAGATGTGTTCCCATCTACTACAGGAAGGGCTTCCTCAAATACTCATGTCTTTTTCAGTACAAGATCATGCCTCCAGGATGCGTCCTACTCCATCTCTTCATACATGGGTGGCTACTCTACCCCTTGCTGTCTCTGCTTCAACCTGGATGTTTCTTGATCTTGCCAAGAACTCTCTCATCTCACAGTTTTTTTCACCTGCAATTTCCTCCATCAAGAACACTCTTTACCCAAATATGTATGTCTTTCCTCATGACTTCTTCAGAGTCCCTGTTCAAATGTCATCTCTGTGAAACCTTCTCTCTTCAGACAATAAACAATATAGCATCATACCTTATCCCATTCTACCCTGGAACATGGCATATTTTTTTCTCACCCTGATTTTCTTTTAAATTTCATAGCATTAATCATCCTCTAATTCTGTTTACTTATTTATGTATGGATTTATTGTCTGTCTCTCCCACCACTAGAATGGGAATTCCACAACAGCAGGGACTATGTGTCTTCTTTGCTGGATTCAAAGCATCTAGAAAAGAACTGGGCATATGATAGGTAGCAATACATATTTGTTGGATGATAAGGTGGTTGTATGCACAAGGGAAGATCAAGGTAGCCACTGCATCTTGAAACACCTACTCCTTTTCTGATTCATCCTAATATACACAAAGTCCTATATGCCACCAGAGTGACAGCAGTTTCTCTGATGGAAATGAGGAATTCCACTTTAATGGATGCTACAACCCCACAGATATGGTTCCTTAAAATGTGAACTATCTCTTTAGAATTCTACTCCTCCAGAAAGTGGAAATGAGATCTTCTTGGTGTTTTGTTGTTGTTGTTGTTGTTGACTTTTTGTCAGCATTTTCTCCTTCTAGGGTCCAACCCCTAAGCCAGTGAAAACTGATATATTCTCTGTCTGAGAATACATCTAAATTCATCACAGTCTGGTTTTTAGAGAAGATCATTAGCACATTTGTTTGCTTTTATCCTAGCATTAACAGTTCTATTTGGGGCTAAATTATTTCCCCTGGTTTTAATGTCATGTTTTCCCATTGGCTCAAACATGAAGTCCCTTGTCTGTCAATGTAATAATTTTCTATTAATTATGAAAGAAGAAAGCCAGCAGTTCGAAAGTCTTAAGGGAAGAATTTGTCTAATCCAAGAAACTGATTTTCCAGTTACTTGGACTAAGTACAACTCTCAGTTGTGGTCAGATTCACAGATTTCAAAGTGCCCCTTGTTTTTACTTTCTGGTCAGTCTAGACAGAAATGGTTATTTCTTTCGTTTTTGAAGCTGTTGAACACCAGGCTGGTCAAAAGAATCTGAATCTCTAGAGAATAAGCTAAGCAGAACTTCACCAAAGACTTCATAACTTTCTATTGAATATTCCTCCAAATACATGAACAACCTCAAGGGTGCTAGAAGAGATTTCACTTCAAAGGTTCAGTGTGACTGTGAGAATGAAACTGGCATAAAAAATAATGAGCCTCATTGTCCTACTTGGAATGGAAAAATAGTCTAGTGGTTAGAACATACAGTCATGAAATTTTTGCCTCTTCTCAGCTATTTTAGTTTCATGCTGGGTGTCCTCACCCAACCTAAATTTCCCCCCTTTAACTAGAATTCTTCCATTCATTATAATTGGATACATATTCTTAAGAAATTGGTATGTTCACTGGATAGGTTAAACTCTCTAGGGGCTACACAAATGAAGCAAGAAAGATACTTGAACTCAGAGAGTTGGCATTTGGTAGGGAATTACACTTATATGTAAACAGTTATATCAGAAGACAGCATGCTTGGAGATGTGCTATGGAAATTCAAAGAGGGTGAAGTTAAAATTCTGGCAGGAAGGAAAGATAGAGCGGTGGATTCTTTATGGAGTCTGAGTTGCATCTTGAGGAATGGTAAGGTCTAAAGAAGGTTGTAGAGATGGGAATCAGAGCATCATTTCAAGAAGAGGGAAGAACATGCACAATTACATAGCAGTGGAAAGATGTGAATTGTGAAAGATGGGTAGATAATGGAAGACCCTGACTCCTAGGATAAATACCAATATAAGCAGGGTCATCGGCTTTTGTTCTTTGATCTTCTAAGCTCTGTAGAGAAGCAACACTATAAGCAACATTGCTTCGACCAATGTCAAAAGAAGGTTTTCAGGATCTCCGGGTAATTAGCAGTGCCATGACCCAAGAGAACAATTTTCCCATCAGAAATTCCTCAGTAGGTAAATTATCTACATATTTTCATCAGAGATAGCATAGAGAAACATGGTTTTATTCATTACCATTTGTTATATGTAAAAGACAAATTCTTTGGCTTCATCTGCAAGTCAGAGATGATTATTTCTGTGCTACTTAAATAACAGAGTTGTCTCATGAAACAATGAGATAATAGATACAGAAATGCTTTGTCTGTGGTAAAGGGCTAGAGAGTATTAGTTACTAAGGTGAGATAATTGTAATAATAATTATAGCTTCTTGGTGTCCAGTGGCCCACCCAAGCACAAAAATGTGCATGATAAGAGAAAATTATGCAAAGGAAAAGAGAATAAAGACATTACAGCTAGTAATCACCATAGAAACAAAGCATTGGAAAGACCCACAGAGACAGCCATTGTTGGGTTATGGTGGGGTTTGGGGATATAGAGTATAAAGTATCCAGCACAGTTCAAACAACAGGATAGAAATAAGGTTTCAAGTTGTGTAAGATAAACTCTAAATTCAGCTAAGACTAGAGAAGCATGTAAGCTAAACTACAGGTCATCAGAATGGGCTTTCGGATGGAGCTAGGGCTTACTGCAGAAATGAACTTGGCTTTAAAGGACATGGAAGAGTAGGACAGGAAGAGGAAAGGGTGTTACGATCTACATCATCCAGGCTAAATATTTTGGATTCCATCCCACCCTACCCTTCTCCCTTTAAAGGCACATAAACAGAGGAAATCCAATTAGGTACAGAGGGTACCTGGCTTCCAATGGTTGGACCTAATGGTTTTTCAACTACAGGTTGATACAAAAGGCTATAGTAATGACCTGTAGCCCCCAGTTAGTCATGTGATCACAAGAGTAAATAACTAATATTCTACAGTGTGCCATGCTGATAAGCTATGATATCGTGTAGGTTAGATGTATTACATGAATTTTCAACTTAGGATATTCTTGAACTATGATGGGTTTATCAGGATGTGAGCCCATTACAAGTCAAGGAGCTTCTGTATTGACTTCTCTCTGTGCTCCCAGCTCTCAGTCCAATATCTGGCCCAAAAAGGGGCAACTTATGTGTGTGTTTAACCAACTTCGGTACATGATGAAGGAAGGTACGAAGCCAGGAGAGAATGAGCACATGTTCAAGGATAAGGGAAGAAATTCTGGGTAAGAAGGGAGGAGATTGGTGGCAAGGCAGGAAGCAGGATAGATAGCTTGTAATCTAGGTAAAGGCCTTGGGTTTTGATGGAGTAATGACAAAAAGGAAAGACGTATATTTAAAATAAACATTATTGGGTAGCCACATAGAGAATGGGCTATAGATTCATCTCTAGCCATAATGTAGTCAACAGGTAGACCAACAAAGGAGAAAGAAACAAAACAACCAACACTCATCACTGTGGTTTAATCTAAGGCTGCTGGAATGAAACAGACTTTTTTCCTACCATGTGCTTTGACCTCTACCCTTGCCCTTAGCTACTACTGAGACAGTCTCAAGGCTTCAAAACATGACCTCTTATTATACAGAGAGGCTTATTCTTCATCTTCCGCTATTTCATATTATTCTTAGTGCTTTTATATAAATTCAGAATCATAAAAACACAAACTGAAAAAAATCCATGCAGACAGCTTTGGAAGCATTGTGAGATTTAAGGATGTAGTGTGTAGACCACATATCACAATGCTCAGAAAATCAGATCATGGGATGTGGCAGGAAATATATCCAGTGATGTGTGTGTGAATGTATCACTTTGAATCTTATTATGATGTATATTTATAATACACCAGTAAAGGCATAAAAAAACTAAGTAAAATTGTTGTTATCTTCTTCTCCTTCTCTTCCTCCCTCTCCTCCTCCTTTATTACCTACGTTGGTCTTTTCACTGAAGGGGATAATCTCTGTCCTGTCTTCCATGGAATTGAAGGCCCCTAAGCTCACATGGCCAGTTAATGGCAAAGTTCAGGTTAGTACTGAGACCTGGGGACCTTTTCTTCAAAGCTCTCCCCACTAACCATGCTGTGGCAGCAAGACTGCCAGAGAGTCAAAGAAAAACCCCAATTCCAATTAGATTTGAGGCAGAAATGTGTCTCGGCACAGGATTATATGATACACTTTCAGCAAGCATCACCTGTCAAGACTGCTGCTACCTCATTTATTTATTTCCTTCTTCTAGTCCAAATTTTTCTGATTGAATGAAGTCATTAGATTATACAAAGTCATTAAAGCACTCCATGGATTCTAGCCAAGCCATTGTGGGCCATCATATCCTCACTTTAAGAGCCCACACTTGGCAGAGAGAAGTTTGCAAGCACAACTATGCATAATTAAAATTCTAAGATTTTTTTCGGACAGGCTAATTAGACCAAATCACTTAAACAGGTCTAGACGATGCTGAACAGAGCCTAGTATCTGGATCCGAGCCCACTGTGGTCCTGTGGGCTGCTTGTCTCCTTCAACAAGGGTACCTCCTTCCCTGGTTTACACCATGTCAACTATTGACCTCTTAGGGAGAAGTAAAACCTTGTGGATCCGTATTGTCTGCAGCTGCAAGAGTCCACTGAAAGAGAACTTCCACACTGATAATTTTAAATATCAGTCTCTATCTACTTGAGACCCCTCAAGTCTCTATCACTGTTTTACTTCTCCTTTACTTGGAAGCAAGCAAATAAGTTGGTAAACTGAGTTTTCTATACACAAGGAGAGAAAAAAAGAAAACGAAAGACTGGTGGGCCTTTCCCTCAATCCCCTTCCTAGGTGTCAGGTCATCCCTTTCAGTTGAAGTGCCTATTCTAAAATGAAAATTGGAAGCCTAGCATGGTGGTGCATACTTGTAATCCTGGTAGTGGGAAGGTTGATACAGGAGCATTGCAGGTTCGAGACCAGCCTCAGCAACTTAGTAAGGCCCTCAGCAACTTAGTGAGACCCTGTTTTAGAATAAAAAATAAAATAGGACTGGGGGTGTAGCTTGGAGGTAGAATACCCCTGGGTTGAATCCCCAGTGCCATAAATTAATTAATTAATTAATTAATATTGCAACATTTTATCTCTCTGTGTTAAATCCCAGTGTTTCCTCATTTCTCACACAAGATAAAGGCCAAACCCTCTAGTTTGTCCTTAAGAACTCTGACCTAACCTCTGCCTGCTTATTATCCTTATAATATTCCATTCTTCTTGGTACAGGTTATTTAAACTTGTTTGCCCATGATGGCCTCAATGAGACAGTGCATTGGAATGGCTAGGAGCACCACCTCTGAAGTTGAGTTTCCTAGGCTCAGGGATGCTGCATTGCTTAACTTCAGAAGGGTGGTCTTCACACTGTGGCAACCATTTATTGAATGCTTACCATGCGCTAGTCAATGTCCTCCTAATGATTATCTTTTTTTTTTTTTTTTTTTTTTTTTGCGGTACTGGGGATTGAACTCAGGGGCATTCTACCTCTGAGCTACACCCCCAGCCCTATTTTTTATTCTTTATTTTGAAACCGAGTCTCACTAAGTTGTGGAGTGCCTCACTAAGTAGCTGAGGCTGGCCACGAACCCGGATCCTCCAGTTTCAGCATCCCAAATGCTGGGATTACAAGCATGCGCCACCATGCCCGGCTTCAATGTCCTCCTAATGATTATCTCATTTAATTCTTATCACAATGTATTGAGTAAGTACTATTTTTATCACCTTTTAACAGGTGAGAAAAATCAAGGCTTATAAAAGTTAAATGAGTCCAAGAAAGTTCATTTAGTTAGCAAATAATGGAATTGGGATATAAATATAGGTCTAACTTAATTTCAGAACTCAAAGTTTTAACTGTTGTTGAGTTGTTCACTGTTAACTGCTGTTGTTTTAAGTGGTGTTTTATTCTTCTCTTCCCCCAAACTATCTTCATTCTTGGTTCTTTTTCTTTGAAAATGAGAACCAGCCACTGAGCCACCTAAGTCAGAAGCCTGGGGTCCATCAAAAATTGTCTCCTCTGTGTCCAGAACCCTGCAGGCTCATGAATTTGACCTTCTTAGTTTCTAAAAGGTCCCCTATCCCCTCTTATTCCTTAACCTACTGCCATGGTCTTGATTTGGGTCTCTGTAAATTTCTGACTGAATTATTGCTGCTGCCTGGACTTTCTGTTCCTGGTCCAAGCACTTTCCAAGAGTACTGGAAGTTGCTTCCAAAAAGCCCTGTCTCGACCTTGCTGAAATTCTGGTAGCGTGTCTCTATTGCGGCTTCAAGCTCAGCAACCAAAACTCTATAAGAGGTAGCTCTAACTCTCACCTCATTTTCTACCCATGCCCCATGTGGTTCTTTCACTCACATACTTAGAGTCTTCCCTGATCTCTATATTGTGCTGCTTCCTTGCCCTAGGCCTTCATGCACATCACTTCCTCCTCATGGAGTGTCCCTGCTCGCTTCTCTATCTACTCATCCTTCAAATCACAGCTTCATAGCTTCAGTTTTACCTCCCCCGAAACACTTTCCCTGATCTCAGTTTAACTTAGCTCTTCCTCCTCTGCATACAGCAGACCAGACATTTATGATTTATAATTGATTATCTATTTGTCTCCACTATGCACTATGCAAAAAGGCTATAATCATCTTTTATTTGTCCCTTTATGACCAACCCTTGGTCAAATACTTAGAACACAGCAGATACTCAATAGCTATTTCTTCACATTGAATTAACAGACAAGCTCTTTAAAGCACATTTCAGGACAGAGTCCTAAAATGTATTTTTAACATGACTTATCTTTAAATTCTCTATTTGGCAAAAGTTGTCAATGGATTGGCTTAGAAAATGTCTAGAGAAAGGCATCTTGATTACTTCATTTAGAACCCTGTCTCTCATACAAAGTACACAAGATGGTGCTTATACATACTTTTTGGTTATGACATGAAGTGTATATTCCTTGAATATTTACCAAGATACTCTTGGAAAAAAGTTACTCGATCTTTCTGAGATATGGTAGTACATCTGGAATCCCAAGAGTCTCCCTAGGGTACTTTCTCTCATTCTAGAGAGATTTGTCCCTAGACAAATATCTGGAGATATTTGCTAATAGCTAGAGATGTCTTTGTCTCTCACATCTGGGGTAGTCACTACTGAAATACAGTGTGTAGAAGCCAAGGATGCTGCTAATGCTGCTAAGCATCCTTCAATGCACAGAAGAACTGTCCACAGCAGAGACTTAGCCAGCACAGAACTCCCACAGTGCCATGTTGAGAACCTGTGGTCTGTAGTACACCAGATTCACTCATTCTCTGAAGATGTACTTCTGCAATTGCAATGAACTAAATAACACTCAGCCTATATTTCTTTGTCCTATAAAGAACAAAGACCCCTTTCAGAGAATATGTCTGCACATATTCTTCCTTGTAAATTCCATGACCAGAAAAACATTTTATTGCTTCAGATGAGCCTCCTGACTCCTGTCTACCGCCTCCCACAAATACTTCATGCATCAGGATTCATCTTCCCAATCCTGAAATCTCCAGCTCATTTGAACATGGACTGACTGGGTACTCATATGACTATAGGGGCACAGCTTGCCCCTCCCTCAGAAATCTTGGCAGCAGTCAAGAACTCAGCCTTCAGGAGGATAAGCATGTGAAAACCTGAGTCAGTTAGCAACAGCAAAGGGTAAGGATGCTGAACAACTTATTTATTTGGGGCAGGGGTATTGACTTTAGGGACAGTAATGTGATGTAAAGAAATGGAGGGGTGGGGTAAGACATTTGCCTTTGAAGATTCACTGTCTAAATGCCAGTCTTTATAAGAATGCCACTGATTCAGAAATTCTAAGCAGCAGCTCATAAGTTCCTCTGATGCACAGAAATATTACAAAATGCTCCAATGAATATTGCCTAATTTTGGTAGTATTTTATGTAATGAATATTCTAGGCTTATTTCGTAGTAAAGTATTTCACAATCATTTATGCATTCTGTTGTCCCTAATGTGAACCAATAATATATTTTTGGAGCTAAGGAATAACTTGGGATAAGTATTGTCTGGTTACACAACCAGTCACTGACCAAGATGGAATTTAAGCTCAATACATCCAGGACTATCAAACAGCCAGCAGAAAAAAAGTGATTGGTTATTGTGTTGAATGAACTGAACAGCTAACTTAATCATTGAATATGTTTGTTTTAAAGTGTATTTTGTAGTTACAATAGCCAATTAAGTGAAGAGACTTATTGAGAATCTACTGTGCAAGTTGCAGTAGACAGTAAAAGTGGCCACCATAGCCCCTTCCCTGGAGAGGTCTGGATTTGGTCAGGGAAACTAGCAAATGAACACTTAATACTACATATTATTTCCTTAGCATCTCAGCATGCCTGTGTCATGTAGATTCTGCCCCCAAGGGCTGAGTGCATTGAAACATAAGGGTTACCCAGGGATGGAACTGGAACCAGGCTGAGGATGCTCTCGTTGCAGGTTGTCAGTCACATCACTGGGAAACCTCTCTCCTGCCCTTGAGAGAGAGAGTAAACATATCATTTTTCAATTCAAATACTGGAATATACTTCAAATAGTAGCTACTTTTATTAGCCAAAGGACAAACCTTTCAATCTTGGCCAAGTGAAATAAACAGGCACCACATGACCCTCAGTAACAGACACCCAGTCCTCCCACTCAAGTGAAAGATGCTGAGATGGAGATTGTTGTATCCTGGTGGAGCTGGATTTATAGAAAAGAACACGTGGCATCAACCTCTTTAACATATATTAGGAGCACACGAGAGACCTACTGTGAGCTATGTTCATAGTCATGTCAAATAATTATAAATTTAATATAATGATTTAGTGAATCGAGTTTCTGTTCCTCTCTCATAAGCTGGTCACAGAAGGAGAGTCAGCTCATGTGTTTCCAATGGTGAACCTTTCCAGACATCTTTACTTTTAACTCTTTGTGGTAAAGAGGAAGTCTCTTTTCCTTTTTAAAAAATTTCTAGTCTATCACAAACTTATTTTTAAAAATTAATTTAGTTTTTCAACTTGACAAGTGACAAGTTGTGTATTTGTATGGTGCATCATGTGATGCTTTAATATATGCACACATAGTGGGATCATTAAACCAAGCTGATTAACATATCCATCTCCTCACATATCTGCAGGAGCAGCATGGATGACTGAAAGTCACAACGGTGTTATATCCCTATACTAACTTCTAAATGTTTGCACTCAATTTCTTTATTTACCTCACTATAAACTGTATAAACTGGTAGCTAACAGTTTGTGAACTGGACCCATCTGGGGAGCATATTGTATAGCATTAACATATAATATTCAAAGACATTTTAAAAGAAGTCAAAGAAAGTCATTTTCCATGAATCTTTTTTTTTTTTTTTTGCGGTACTAGGGATTGAATTCAGGGGCATTCTACCCCCGAGCTATACCCCCAGGCCTAGTTTTTTAAAATTCTTTATTTTGAAACCGAGTCTCACTAAGTTGCGGAGTGCCTCACTAGGTAGCTGAGGTTGGCTGCGAACCCGGATCCTCCGGTCTCAGCCTCCCAAATGCTGGGATTACAAACGTGCACCACCACGCCTGGCTCCATGAATCTTTAATAGGAAGACAACTCATGCAAAGTCAGAATATTAAGGATGGAAATAGGCTTAAATTGCAGCTTTTGGATCTTAGTACTGCTATACTGATAACATAAAAGTGTCAAGTGGCCAAAGACTAAGAGATATTCTACAGACGTTATCTACACCAGCACTGCCCGGTAGAACTTTCTGTGATGATAGAAATAGTCTTTCTGTACTGCCCAATACTGTAGCCATGAGCCTCATGTAGGTCCTGAGAACTAGGAATGAAGCTACTGCAAACTGAGGAACCAGGTTTGCCCTGCCCCCTCCACCCAGGAAGGTTAGTGACCCAGCCCTCCCCCTGGGAGGCCCCTGAGATCCAGCTGCCCAGCAAAGATAGGCATCCACGCCAGCCTAGAGGTGTATGGATCTAATCTCTCCAAAGTGGATAACCATGCCACGAAGTTCCAACATTCTCACCGGAACTGGGCCCCCACTACTACAGCTTCCCATTTAGAACTCTGCATCAGCCCCTCCCTGGGAGTGCACTGACATAGTCTATCTGACAAACCTCCAGTAAATGGCACCCACTATTTCATCCTACATTGCACTGATAAGCAGAGGAGCTGAGAGCCATCTCACCCAGCCTGGGTTCCAGGACACCCCTGCAAGCAGCTAGGTGAGCAACACACAAGGAGGGAGGTTTATAACCCCAGCACTGGCTCTGCTGCAGGGCACAGCTCAAGAAGAAAGGGAAGAAGGACAGTGTGACATAGGCAATGAACAGCCATCCTTGTCCCACAATCTCTACCACTTCAGCAAAGACAATGGTTTCATTTCTCATTAGGAATATTTTTGTTCTTAGATTTGCTGATTGGTTCATGTATACACATATATACATATTTTTGATCATTTTTCTTTTTCATCCTATAAAAATACTATCCTTTTGTTGTTTTGTTACGAAGGTTAGTGATTTAATATTTTAAACCTACATAGTGGCTTAAAAGCTCCCATACTGGACCACACATGCACCTAGCTCATGATGATAGTAGCAGAAAGATTTTCAAATAACCAATTTTTAAAAAGAGATATCATGGAAAAATACTAAAAAGTGAAATTGTCTGTTTCTAGAAGGATAACATTCTTGAATCCACAAACCCTATACCCCCTCCTCACTGACCAGCTGAACCCTCTCGAGCCCTCAAAATCCAGGACCCACTGCTGCCTCAGAGCTCGGGTTTTCCTTCAGGGTTCACAAGGCTGTAGCCAGCGCAGTAGATGAATGATGACCAGAGAGCATGGGAACCCCTTTTCTTTTAACAGCCCCAGTTAATGAAATCTCTGTTGCTCTCAAGACAGTCAGGACTGTCTGGCCAAAGTGTTGAACCGAGGTGTTTGTGCCTGCATAGAATTAAGTCACAAGTAAAGCACTTATTTCTGACAGCAGATTTATAATAGGAAAATCTCAGCAGGAACGAAGAGTTGGAGACCCCAGCCACAGGCTTTTCATAAACTTTGCCTTGATTTAGTGACTCAAACAACCAGCAAGAAAGGCAAACTGCAGAGGTAATCCTATCATCTTTTCTCCAACCAGCACTATTCCATCTCTTTGGCTTCCTCACGCTGCTAACATGAATTCAAATCATCTGTGTTTAAAGTTAAACTTGGTGATTGACAGTTCTTTAAAGTCTCAGTCCACATTGAAGATTATTCTAGATATCTATCAGTTATTACTACAAGCACAGTATGATATTCAATACCTACAGTGAAAATTGTTTTTAACAGTGTAATGTCTGATCTGTTTTGAAAACGATTTTAAAATAAAGAACTAACCATAACCAGGTGGCGAAAATCCAAATGTTTCTTCTCTCTTCCCCTCATTCTTTGTCTCTATGTCTGTCTGTCTCTCTCCCTCTACACACACACACACACACACACACACACACACACACACACACACACACACA